>OVAQ01000318.1:403-36937 GCA_900406345.1 Erysimum cheiri | reverse complement strand
ATTATAAATGATTCAATAACATAATTTTTTAAATATTAAAATTTTTTTTTTTTTTTAATATTTATGTTGGTCAATGCTGGTCAACGCCGGTCAAAATGGTCAATGCCGGAAAAGTGTATCGGAAAAAATGTTCGTGATATTGACGCCATGACTACATATAGTTCGGATACATATAGTTTGTGTAGCTAATGATACATTGTAAAACTTCAGCTAGATANGGTCAACGCCGGTCAAACTGGTCAATGCCGGAAAAGTGTACCGGAAAAAATGTTCGTGATGTTGACGCCATGACTACATATAGTTCGTATATATGGGCATGCGATACATATAGTTTGTGTAGCTAATGATACATTGTAAAACTTCATAAAACTTCAGATTTGTGGTAATGTATTATATTTCGTGTAGATGTCTTTTTCCCATTATTATACACAAAGTACGAAGAGTAGAGTGAAAGAAGAATGGCGGCGAAGATGACGACTCAGTCGCAGTTGTTGGTGAACCTCTCTCAGGGCCTTTCCTCCCAACGGTTTATTTATCGCTTTCCTCTATACCCTATACTATTTTCTTCTGTTGTTTTGCGCTGCTCTGAAAATGGATTTTCTTTCTTTTCTTGATTTGTTTTTTGTAGCAATCTCAGAGCGGATAATCATGTTTCATCTTCATCTTGTCAATTTACACGAACGAATCGGTCATGGGCTTTGCCAGTTTCCTTGAAAGTTGAGAAATTTCAACCCCAACGAGGAAGGAGAAGAGGATCACCATGTTTGGGGAGCTTCGAGAACCAAGGGTTACTCAAAAATGGGATTGGTGATGCTGATGGGATTGTAATAGTTGATCACGGTTCTCGTCGCCGTGAATCCAATCTAATGCTTGGTAAGACTTCTGTTTCTGTTCATTCTCTTTCTCCATCTTCTTTGCTATTCTCAATTTATATCCTTACTTTAGCTTGTATGGGATTATGATAACTATGTGGTTGTTTCTGAGTTTCAGAGGAGTTTGCGAAAATGTTCAAAGACAAAACTGGTTACCCAATTGTGGAGCCTGCTCATATGGTAATACCTCCTACTGCTCTCACCTTTCTGCATACTTCTCAACAACACTGAATGTTAGGTTTCTTTTGCTGTGCCAAAATTGTTAATTGACACCAATTTTTTCTCCATCTCATGCCATAGCTAGTGTTCCTTTAAAATAGACATGGACCTTTTCAAAGGAACTGGGAACTGCTAGTAAAATTCCTTGCTTTCCAATAGTTAACTTGACTTTATTTACTTGTGTGAACCATGCTCATGAGTTTGATACAGTCTGATTTCAGTTTCTTGGTCATCTTTTGGATTTGGCTTAAAATGTTTGAATCGAGAACTTAGATGAAACCGGCATTTCATTGCTTCTCACTTTCCAGTTCTGCCTGCTGTTTTCTGATGTTCACACTTTACACCAGGAATTGGCTGAGCCATCTATAAAAGATGCATTCAGTTTGTGTGTAAAACAAGGAGCCAAACGTGTAGTTGTTAGCCCATTCTTTCTGTTTCCTGGAAGACATTGGCATCAGGTATGCCCATTAGCATCTGATATATATGTTTTTAGCTGCTTGACTCTCTGGGATTATTAAAGGATAATGCGATCATGACCCATCTATGATTTAGGACATTCCTTCGTTGACGGCTGATGCTGCCAAGGAGTTCTCTGGCGTCTCATACCTCATAACTGCACCTCTCGGCCTCCATAATCTCCTCATGGTAAGAAATATAGGATGTTCCTCAATCTTGCTTCCCTTTGATCCTCAAAAATTTGATCTTTTGATGTTTGAACTGAGGTCGTTCTTTAACGATCATCATAAGAGATCTAATTCTTGTTTTGGGTAGTGAACAATCAGTGACCTGCTGATATTTCCTTTCTGCAGGACGTTGTGAACGACAGAATCCAACATTGCTTGAGCCATGTTGAAGGTGATGCAGACGAGTGTATGGTTTGTGCTGGAACAAACAAGTGCAAGCTCTACAATAGATCTTAGGTGTAAATGTAAGAACATTTCTGTATATCTGCTCATTTTCTTTAATCTTCCGGCTGAAAAAAAAGGAGGCATATCATACTCATCCTTTAGCACACGTTCTTTGTTGCTAAGGGTATTTTGAGATTTATGTCCTGTTCTTGTTGTACACCAATTTGAAAAGACTACTATAGTAAGATAAGAGTTATCCGTTAAATGTCCTGTCTCCCCTCTCTCTCTCTGTCTCTAATTTTTTAAAGATTGTCTCTTTGCTTTTTCTGGCCTCTTAGTTTTCATTGGGTTTCGTGCATTGCACTTGTTTGATTATGAGTAAGCTCTTTTGTTTAATCACAAGGCAGAGAAGTCCCTTTTTCCTTACTGTAGCTGTTTCAAATAAAGGTGAGAAGGAAAATGAAATGTATGGTTATAGAAGAAAGCAAAGACTTTTGAAAGTCTCCCACCAAATTCTAATGGATGAATATGTGGATGTGGTGGTTCATGGCCTACAAAAGAACATTTCAAGAAGTGGTGGGTAGCTATACCAGAGAATTATAATCACATGATGCTAATAGTTGAAATGTTGAATAATCAGAAAGGGACAACAAACATTATGATTGAGTTGACTTGGAATCTTGTATCGTGAAGGTAGTTCACAGTTGATGCTTTTGTAGTGTAGGAGGTAGAAGACTTGGAGAAAAGAACAGGAAATGGCAGAGGCTATTGTTTCTGTTACAGTGACAAAGCTAGGGGAGTTGCTCCTGGAAGAACCGCCATTCTTGTTCGGTATAGGTGACCAGGTCAAGCAGCTGCAAGACGAATTGAAGCGTTTGAGATGTTTCTTGAAAGATGCAGATGAGAAGCAGCATAAAAGCGAGAGGGTGCGCAATTGGGTTGCAGACATTAGAGAAGCTGCTTATGATTCATTCCTCAAAGCAGAATCAAGGAAAGGAAAAGGGATCAAAAAGGTGCTTAGGAGGTCTGCTTGCATCTTGAGTGAGGTAGGGTCACGTCGTAGCGTTGGCTCAGAGATTAAAGAGATTACCTCCAGGCTTTCTAAGATAGCAGCAAGCATGCAAGACTATGGTATAAAAGAAGCTATGGGCGGAGAAGGTTTAAGTTTGTCTGGTAGTCAGATAGAAAAGAGGCAGTCATTTCCATATGCTGAGGAGCATAATCTTGTCGGATTAGAGCAGAGTCTTGAGAAGTTGGTGGATGGTTTAGTTGCGGATGGTGAGAAACTAAGGATTACTTCCATTTACGGAATGGGTGGTTTGGGGAAAACAACTTTAGCCAAACAGATTTTCCATCATGGCAAAGTGAGGCGTCATTTCGATAGGTTTGCTTGGGTATATGTTTCTCAAGAATGTAGAAGGAGACATGTCTGGCAAGAGATTTTTTTGAATCTCAGCTATAAAGATGAGAACCACAGAATACTTAGCTTGAGAGATGAACAGCTTGGAGAGGAGTTGCACCGGTTCCTCAAAAGGAATAAATGCCTCATAGTGCTTGATGATATATGGGGCACAGATGCTTGGGATTGTGTGAAACACGTCTTTCCACATGAAACAGGTAAATTACTAACGGTCAAATACAACTCATGTTCTATAATCCTTGTCATTTTTATAGGCTAGTAGTAATTACTGCAGGAAGCAAGATAATACTTACCACTCGGAACAAGGAGGTTGCTATATATGCTGATCCGAGGGGTGTGCTTCATGAGCCGCAATTGCTAACATATGAAGAGAGTTGGGAGTTGTTGGAGAAATTTTCATTATCAGGACGAGAAAATATAGGTAATTATTTGGATATAATTTCTTCTTTAGCATGTTACAATATTCAGACTCATATTCACCATTTTTGTAGAGCCAGTGTTGGTCAATAAACTGGAGGAGATTGGAAAGCAGATAGCCATAAAGTGTGGAGGTTTACCTCTAGCTATAACTGTTTTGGGAGGACTTTTGGCAACGAAAAGTACATTGAACGAGTGGCAAAGAGTACACGAGAACATCAAATTAGCTGTTTCAAATGGAGGTATTCGCAATGGCATTAAGACCACGCTGGTTGCAGATATTTTGTGCTTGAGTTATGAGTACTTGCCTCCCCATTTAAAGCAATGTTTCCTCTACTTTGCTCATTATCCTGAAGACTTTGAGGTTCATGTGGGAACATTGGTTAGTTACTGGATCGCAGAAGGATTGGTGTTGCCTGTAAAACACACAGAAGCTGCCACGACAGTAGAAGATATTGGGCAAGATTATCTCGAAGAATTAGTGAAGAGAAGCATGGTTATGGTTGGGAAGAGGGACATTGTAACTTCGGAAGTCATGACATGTCGTATGCATGACCTCATGAGGGAGGTGTGTTTACAAAAAGCAGAGCAAGAAAGTTTTGTGCAAGTTATTGATTCAAGAGATCAAGATGACGCTGAGGCTCTCCCATCTATTTCGACCAATACATATCGTAGAATTTCTGTGCAATTACATGGTGGTGCAGAGGAGCACCGGATCAAGAGACTTTCTCAGGTGAACTACATAAATCCTCGGTGTAGATCTCTTGTGTATATTACGAAGAATCAAGGTAGTTCATGGGCATTTCTGGGTAAAGTTTCCTTTAGAAAGATGAAACTTCTTAGAATTCTAGACCTTGAGGGAGCTCAAATCGAGGGAGGGAAGTTGCCAGATGATGTAGGAGATCTCATCCATTTGAGAAACCTGAGCGTGAGATTGACAAACGTGAAGGAACTTACATCATCTATTGGAAACTTAAAGTTGATGATTACTCTAGACTTGTTCGTGAAGGGACCACTGTATATTCCAAACGTGATATGGAAGCTGCGGCAGCTGAGACATCTGTGTATGCCTTCAGATCTTGATCCAAAAACGAAGCTGGACTTGAGTACTCTAAGAAACCTGCAGCAACTCTGGGATTTTCCTGTTGGACGATGCAATCCAAGGGATCTTCAAACAATGAAAAGTCTTAGAAGATTGTCAATCAATCTTTCTTCGCAGAACACAGACTTCGAGGTGGTATCTTCTCTAAGTAAAATCTTGAAACATCTCCGTGGCTTGACAATTAATGTTCCCTGCGAACCTATGCTTCCACCAGTAGATGTAACACAGTTGGTTTCTGCATTTACTAATCTCTCTGAACTGGAACTGTTCCTTAAACTAGAGAAGCTCCCGGGAGAGCAGAGTTTCTCCTCTGATGTTGGTGCTTTACGTTTGTGGCAATGCGGATTAGTGGATGACCCGTTTCTGGTTCTAGAGAAGCTTCAACACTTAAAGATTCTCCAACTGTTTGAAGGATCATTTGTGGGTAGTAAACTTTGTTGTTCCAAAAATGGTTTTCCTCACCTGCATTCTTTGACATTGTCACAGCTTGAAAATCTAGAGGAGTGGACTGTAGAAGAAGGTGCTATGATGCGTCTTGTCTCGATGGAGTTAAAGTGCTGTAAGAAACTGAAGTCAGTTCCTGAAGGAGCAAGGTTCCTGAAGAATCTACAAGAAGTGGAGATTGGGAACATGACAAAGATATTTAAAGACAAGTTGATCTCTGGTGGTGAAGATTTCTACAAGGTTCAACATGTGCCTTGTGTTGTTTTTGAGTCTTGTGACCTTTAAGGATTTGGATGTTACAGGTTCAAAACATAAAGTTTGATTTTCGTTTTATCCTGCACGTATTCCACCACAGCATATATATGTTGAGATCGTCGCATATATATACACTTTGGTATTCAAGTGGAAATATAAAATAATGTTGGATTAGACAGACGACACAAGGGCTTACTTTTGCTTCCTTCCATGGCTGTAGAATCTCAACTATGAATTCTCTTGCTTTAGATAGACTTCTTTACCCACTTTTTAATGAATGATCGTTTATTTCACAGCCAGCTATATAATAAAGACAGAGCTGGTATATGCCAACTTGGGTTACTATTGCTGTCAAAGTCAAACTGTATAGAACATCGTCCGTAAATGTCCCAAATATTTACTTTTGTTATTTTGTATGAATTGTTGAATCCATGTGTAGTGTAGTAGACTTGCGTTTTTAAAACGTTGCAAATACTGATGTTCTTTAATATTTTGATCGCAACTAGCATTAAGGTTACCACATAGATCTTAGCGACCAAACACAAATGACGTAAACTAAACAGAGAACAGAGAAATTCCATTAATCGCTAACTTTGACTGAAGAATGATACCACAAATTCCATCACAAGAACAGAGGAATTTAACAGATCCTTAAACATGTGTAAAACGGTATACAATGAAATCAAAAATAAGTACAAGTTAGGTAAATCACCGTCTAGGCAACTTAAATTATAGAAAATGGATACCTTCAGGGCATAATTCAACAAATGTATACAAGTATGGTTAGGAGCAATGAGTTTACGTCTGTCAT
The DNA here is from genome assembly GCA_900406345.1 of Erysimum cheiri. Lineage (NCBI taxonomy): Eukaryota > Viridiplantae > Streptophyta > Magnoliopsida > Brassicales > Brassicaceae > Erysimum > Erysimum cheiri. Next base: position 30,549 of record OVAQ01000318.1, on the reverse strand, counting down.
AGTCAATCTACACGCATAAAAACGAAGGTGGAAACAATTTAGATAGTACCAAATATGCTGTTTGATTCAGAGAGTTACCTTGCAAATCACTTTATCCCCCACAGATACCTCTCTAGTTGCTTTAGAGAGATAACCAATATGAAGAACAAATCCCTCAAATATTTGGAGCTGCATACATTGAATGTACCAAACGAGCCTTCTATAAGTCCCGTGTCAAAAATCTATTGCCAGAACAAAAATGCTAAGAGGCACTGATTTTATTAAATACATATGAATCAAAAGGTAGACCTTATTCATGGACATGAAATCTAAATTACATATATGCGACTGTCAACTACGACTTCAAAAATTAGTTTGGAAAACCATTGAAAAGTTAGGTAAATCCGATTTTTTTGATAAACCAATGAAAAGGGGTCTACTCTCTCTAAAAGGTGTTATTTGCAAGTTATACACCAAAAAAGTTGTCATACTGCAAACGTCCCCAAAAAATTATAATTAATATCGCAGAAACACATGATAGTACAATAGTTTTCCCCGGACGTCTTGACTACCAAAGTGTCCACACAACGGCGTTTACATCCATCACACACTGGTCTGGAGTTACCACTGTTGGGTACAATATCAATACTTCTTTCATCACCTTCATACATCTTGATCGTATGGTTCGGTTTCGTGTAGACCGTATCACCCAGTAAACATTTAACATGAAGAGTGACTGTACAAGAGTTGCATGTGTACGTAGAACCACTTTTTTGCATCTAGTTCTGAATCACAAGTCTCGCACCAATACTGGAGATCTGTTGTCTTTTCTTCTCCGTAGCAAAGAGTGAGTGGATGTTTATCGTACTTGTAGTGAGCCACCAGAGGCAGTGTAGCACACTCCAGACACAAAAAGGACTTGCATTCCATACATTCTAAGAAATTGGATGCGTAGGTACTCTTACAAACCATGCATTCACCTTTGGTCAAATTGAAGTAGAGAGGGTGATCATGTCGATGGCAGTCATGGATTATAGGATCAGGAAGTGAAGCACACCTTGCATCTAGTTGAAATTCACAACCCTTTTCGCAACAGGCGTACATGAAACCACAACAATGTCGGTCACAACCGTTGCACACGAAGAAACCAAGGTCATAATACTTATTAGAATACTATTATTCTAATAATACTTAGGTTGGAGCTCGTTGAGATGAGGAGAGTGTAAATGGAAGAGGGTGAGTGGGTGCTTGTGTAGCGGATGGCCAATCTTGCGAGGAAGGCATGCACATGTTTCGTGGAGAACAAAATCGCATTGGGTGCAGCTATAGAAGCTATCTGAAACTGTTATCCGAAGGATGCAGGCTTGGCAAAACTTGTTCAAGATCTTTCCCATCCCACACTTTGCGCTTTGTCGCACATTTCGAATGGACAGCATAATGGCATCCCTTGATGCAAGAGTATTGCCCGTAATTGATGTCAACAGTTTTGCGACAAACTCCACAAGAGAGCTCCTCACCAGAAGGAACAAGGGGGGAAGTGTGAGAGAGGCGATGTTGGCGACGGGTGATCTTAATGACACGAGGTAAGTAGATACATCTTCTATGGACCATGTAGTTAGAGTACAGTAAATCATCGGGAGTGTCAAGTGAAAAGCCACAAGCGTCACAGGGCAAAGGGAGCGGTCTAGGAAAGAGGGTAAGAGTGTGGTCATGGCTTTTTAGGTTTTCAATAGTGAGAGGTGGTGAATCCCTTACGCATAAAGAGTGTACACTGAAATTGCAGATAGAACAATGATAATATGCTATATCAGAAAAACTAACATACTTTCTGTCGCGGTTATATGTAATGTTTTTCCGACAAGATTTGCATCTTTTATGATTCCCATCTGAAGCAGAGTCTTCTACATCTCTAGGAATATCCTCGTCTGAATCGTAGGGAACATACTGAATATAAGGGATCTGAGAGGAATCATAGCGAGGATCTAAGTAGGTGAGGGTGAGAGGGTGGAGGAGGTGGAGAGCGTGTTTGATTTCTGGAGGAAACAAGTGACAACCATCGTGAAATTCCGAATCACAAGTAGCACAATAGTAGTACATGTGCGTCTTCCAAGAGGGGTGTTGGATTTTGCAGGCAATGCAGAAGGTGATCGGTGGATCGCAATCATCCCATCGTAGGCAAAGTTCGTGAGGCTTTGCTAGATCCGACAGACGACACATGGGCTTTTCTTCCATGGCTGTAGAATCTCAACTATGAATTCTCTTCCTTTAGAGATAGATAGACTTCCTTATTACCCACTTTGTTATAAATGTTCATTTATTTTTTAGCCAGCTATACAATAAAGACAGGAGCTACTATGTGCCAACTTGGGTTACTATTGCTGTCAAAACTGTTTAGTAATAGAACATTGTCGGTAAATGTCACAACTATTCACTTTTGTTATTCTCTTATGAATTATTGAATTGTAAAATTTTTTTATCTTTTGAATTCATCCATGTGTATTGTAGTAGATTTGTGTTTTTTAAACGTTGAAATTACTAATATTCTTTGGAAAATAGATAGCAATTAGCATTTTAAGGTTACCATAGATCTTAAGCGACAAAAGCACAAATGACGTCAACTAAACATTTTAGTTTACAATCTAAACATTTTAGGAGTGTGCAAATTCAGTTTCAACAATGAAAATCAATTAAGTAGAGAGTTTCTGCCCACACAGCTTTTGTAATCTCCCGACCAAATCAGTTGAGCTTCATTGATGCAAATGATGCAGCCATATCCAAAGCCGCCTGCACTTGAGAAGCATCCGTTCCCTGAAACCAAATATGTTGAAGATTGAGATCTATTTGTGGAGGATACTAGATTGGAGTCTGGAGACTAAAGAGAAAAGGGCTCATACCTGTCCTGATGCAAGACCACTTTTTCCTTTCCCGCATCGGCCTTTTAGAGGACCCAATGCAGTTGTCAACCATTCGGTGACGTCTAACTGCTTGAATTGATCTGATTTGTCTGGGACTCCTGCACACACAACCGCCTTGTTTGTGCTTTCATCTGTGCTGAACACCATTATCGACATTCCCTGCAAGGTTCATCAAACAAACCTTAATTTAACTTTCTTGCTTTCTATGAGAACAGATGATGGTACAAGTGATGCTTTAAGAAAATACGGATTACCTTCTTTTCCATGACTTTTGAAACGGCCTCTCGCACAGCTGCCGCATCAAGACCCACATCCAGCTGGATTATGCAGAAAGTCTTCCCATCTGATGCTGCGGACTCCGCTGCCTCTGTTGCTACTTTGACAGATTTCTTCAGATTTTGTTCCGCTATTTTCTTCTGAGCTTTTCTTACTTCATTCTGCAAAGTTCAAAAACGATAACTGCCACTTCAATATCTTTTTCATCAGAAAACCACGCTGAGACTAGACAAAGCTGCAGACTGTAGTGCTGAAAGAGCTTATAACCTGAAGCAAAGCAATCTTAGCCCGGATATCTGCTTTTTTAGCTGCTGGGATAATTGCTGCATCTACTCGGCTTTTCAAAGCAGAAACTTTCTGTGAATGTGCAAATACGAACACAATAAGCTTTTACGTGAATCCAAGTTAAGACATCGTCTTAGTTTGTCAATAGTTGACAGAAAAGAAAAAGAGAACCTTTTCCAACGCACTTCCCTCCGCTTTGGACGCATCCTCTACTTCTTTTTCAAGTAAGGACGCCGCATTCAATGCATCAAAAGCACATTCAGTAGTTACCGCAGTTACCCTGCGAATACCTTTAGCAATTCCCTCCTCCGATAGAAGAGCAAACGCTTTGGCTTCGCGGGTGTTTGTAATGTGGGTTCCTGGAAATTTCAAAATAACCCGATATTCAATATTCAATTTTCCAAATAACCCAAAAGTAATATCTTGGTCCCAATAGCTAATGCCAATGGAAACCGACCTCCACAAAACTCAGAAGAAAGCAATGACCATTCATTATTTTCAGGATCAGCCAAGAGATCCTCGACCTGTCTCCCAATTGACACCACTCTGACAGGATCAGGGTACACCTAAATCGAGTAGGAGAGAACCCTTTAACAATGCATAGAAACCAAACAAAAAAGGTATAGCAAGAGAACTGATGGACAGCTTACTTCTCCAAACACTGCTCTTAGACCTTTGATGCGCTTGGCTTCAGAAAGCACTGCTTCCTTGGAAAATACATCCAATTCATCCTTGATCTGTTTGTTCACTATCAATTCGATCTTTCTCAAATCTTCAGGATCAACCGGCTTGCCTACTCAAAATTATGGAACCCATAAGACAATTATAATAACCATCCACACATCAAAATAAAAATTAAATATTGATGAATGTACCGTGGGAAAAATCAAATCGCAGTTTTTCAGGAAGAACTATTGATCCCTTCTGATCAATATGATCCCCGAGCACCTCCTGAATTCATGGGGCGTGAATATTTTGAGAACCAATGAAAAAAATTAGTAAATCACTGTTTAGGTAATTTAAATTGTATGAAACAGATACCTTCAGGGCGAAATTCAACATATGTGTACAAGTATGATTAGGCGCAATGAGTTTACGTCTCTCATAGTCAACCTACACGCATGGAAATGAAGGTGGAAATAATTTAGATAGTACCAAATATGCTGAATGAGATGAACACTGTTTGCTTCAAAGAGTTACCTTGCAAATCACTTTATCCCCCACAGAAACCTCTCCAGTTGCTTTAGAGAGATAACCAATATGAAGAACAAAGCCACCAAATATTTGGACATTGCATACATTGAATGTACCAAATGAGCCTTCTATAAGTCCCGTGTCAAAAATCTATCACCAGAGCAAAAATGATAAGAGGCACAGATTTTATATACACATGAATCAAAAGCTAGACCTTGTTCATGGATATGAATTCTAAATTACACATGCGACTGTCAACAATGACTTCAAAATTAGTTTGTGAAACCGACAACAACTATATCATGGTATTTGCCAGCCAATACGTAAAGTCAAACGATGCAGTTCTGATATGATAGTGTTCACGGTGTTACTACCAGGTCTACATATATATACATATCCACCATGAAGAAAATGTAGACTGCAGTTTCATGTTACCAGTCATATGATCAGAAATGAAAAACAATCAGCAAACTAAATTACATATCATATAAAATGGATTACCTGACCACCCTGCTCAGCATAGAAACTTGTAGACCTCAATACTAGTCCAACATTATCACCAGCAGCTGAACTTTTCAGGAAAGCTGAGCCAGTGTAGATTGCCTTTAGTTCACTCTCGTGATCCTGCAGCGACATGTGGCAGGGTAATTTCTCAAAGGATTATTTGAAGCGAAATCTAATTACCACTCTATGCCCTAACTTTTTCATTTCTACGCCAACATAAGAACATATCAGGGGCAACATGCAAGTTTCCTGGACTGATAGGACAAACCTGGAACCAAATGTATTTAAAAGAGTCATCTGTTGCTAATACACCAGTCTTGTGCAATGTTGAGGTAGCATCAGCATCCATAACAATGGCGCCACCAGCTTGCTACCAAAAATTGACATTAAAAGGTTAGTTAATAGATAATCTCATATGAAAACTTCGTCCATAGTCACATGTAAGCTTACAATCAAACACTCTTTAAGAAAGTAAACAACGAAAGAAAAGTTGAAAACCTTATTCTGGGCACTTCTTGATCTTTCCCTTGCCTCTTCCATGGCTTTGTTAAAACCATCGACATCAACCAGCAACCCTCTTTCTTCAGCCATCAACTGAAACCCGAAAAATGAAAGTTAAAAAAATAACAACATAAACTTTCAGAAATAAATACAAATGACTCAAGTACCTGAGTCAAATCTAACGGGAAACCAAATGTATCCCATAAGACAAAAGCATCCTGCAAAGAGTAGACCGTATGTTTAGATGGAATTCAAAAACGGCTGATGGAAATACTACAACATCTACATACATCACAAAAATAATTAGATACATACCTCTCCACTCAATGTATTTCCCTGAACCGCCTGTCCAGCTTTTCGAAATTTCTCAATTCCCTGCCATGAAAATTTATAATCAATCTAACTGTTCTTATACTCACCTATAGAAGAGAGAAAATGTAAGGCCAAACAGGTCAAACTAATTCCTTTTTCAGAACAAGGCGCCCTATAGACAATGGTATGCCGAATCATTTCCAACCAACATCATTAAAACTGAACGATGGTGAAATTGGAAACAATATATACAGACGTAAAAGGTGTCATTGATATTGAAGCTGTGAATCGTTTCTAAATAATCAGTGCGAAGAGCCAGTAGGGCTCGGGAACAAAATAAGATAAAGGGTAAAAGGTGCGATGGAAATTGAATCCAGCCTCACCTTCGCCAAGGTTTTGCAAAAGCTTGTTTCCTCTTCTTTTATGATCTCTGTGATCTTTTTCTCATGTTCCTTCAACTCTGTAAAGACATCGCCCATCACCCGAATAACAGAACTTACGAGCCTACAGGTGAAAAGCACAAACTGATCAGTGAAAGAAAAGACCGAGCTGATACAGATATCAAGACAATGCTGCATTTACAAAGAAACACGATAGCTAACATGCAACGACAATCAAACGTAATTTCCTACCCGTTGAAAAACCCTTCTTCAGCTTTTAGGATCTCCTTCCCATAGCGAACAGCTCGACGGAGAATACGCCGCAGAACATACTCACGGCCCTCATTACCTGCAAGAGAGTGTGTATCAGATGGTATTTGTTTAATTACGAGAAAGAATGAACCTCTAGTTACAATAATACATTGACTGAGGAAGACAATTGACAAACCCGTCATGCCCAACTTAGAATTAATGAACCAAAAACAATTTTTGTTATGTGGAAGTATGAACTCAAATAAATGAGTAAAAGGTAAATTTTTGTTTGTAATTTTTGTAACCAAAAATGTAAATGAGACAAGAAACCAAGAACATACCAGGACGAGAGCCATCCGCAATAGCAAATGATAGGGTTCTAATATGATCAGCAACCACTCTATATGCCATGTCAACTCTGTCAACATCTTCCAGACCAACTTTTCCAGAATACGGCCTAGCTCCCGTGGCCTAAAATGTGAAAGCATCAACACCTAAACTTAAGATTCACAACAACTAGGGGAAAAGGACCAATCTGAAGTTTTTTTTTTAATCATCTTGCTGAGAAAATTCATGAAAAGTGACACAACTAACACGAACAGAGCTACAGGATACCCATACAAAAATGCCTTGATCATTTAATCCATATTCACTAAACCAGAAATATTCAAAACAATTGACAGAGTATCAAAGAAAAAGGGGAATTAACTGTAACCTCCCATAGATCAAAGAGGAAAAGATGATCATAGAATCCATAGAAGACCCATCATCCACTTGACAATAGATGAACTAAAATGCTGATAGTATTAAATAAGGCGACAGAAGCATCCGTAAGAGGAGCCACACAAAAGTAACTCAATACGTTAACAGACTCTCATGAAACTGTCAACAAAAGGTTTCACAAATTACCTTTTGGATGTCATCAAAAATAGGCATGAACACATCTGTATCATAGTTGCTCATTTTATTCTGAAGAACAGAAGTCAACCTCTCGAAGCCCATTCCGGTATCAACATGCTTAGCAGGCAGAGGTTTTAACGAGCTATCACTTTCTCTGTTGAACTATTTTGAAAATATAAGTAACATCCCCGTCAGAGAAAACAATTGAAATATAACAGCAAAGCTAAAGAAGAAAGAACAATCTAGCAAAAAGCATAATATAGAGTTTCAGTAACAATTTATAATCATTAAAACAACTGTGATACCCAGTTAAAGAGTAGTAACTAAATTATAATCAGGACAAAGAAGGTTTGTACCTGAATAAAGACAAGATTCCATATTTCTAAACATGTTGGATCATCATTGTTAACTAAGGATGCAGCATCACGGTTACCAACACGATCATAATGTATCTCTGTGCAAGGTCCACACGGACCTGTGTCTCCCATTTCCCAGAAGTTGTCCTGCAGTTTCATCAAAAGTTAGATGAAAGAAAAGCAGCATTAAAAGAATCCTTAGTTTTACATTTGGAACAAGTTTTTGACTGGAATCATAAACACTGGTTTTTAAAGCCTGCCAACTACCAAACTTGATAGCGTATTCCTAGCCAAAATGCATTCAAGCTTAAAGTTGACTTCGTTATCGTTGACAAAGCAAAGTGCCAATATATACAAGAAGCATTGGTGACAATACAAAGGGAACTCAACAAAATTACTTGTGAAGAAACCTTTGGAGAGATAGAATCAATAAGTAGTGGATTCAAAAATTTCGGGTAACAAGAAACCTTAGGAGAAATAGAATCAACTAGTGGATTCATGCAATAATTACACATGAAATCCACTGAAATTTAATTTAGTTTTTAAAGATCTAACAATTAAGAAACACCTGAATTTGATAAAATATTTGACTTTGCCGTAATGCTTTTCACATAACACTAAAAACATTTTACCAAAATGAAATTGAAATGTTGTTCATTTTTATTCAGTTTTAAAATCATTTTATGAGAGTAATGAATCAAACATACTTTGCAACCAAAGGGAAGCACACGTCCAGGTGGAAGAAACTTCAACCATATATCTCTAGCCTCATTATCGGGTTGAAGGCCAGCTTTCTCATCACCGCCAAAATATGTAGCGTAAATTCGATCAGTTGGTAGCCCATAGACCTGAGGCATGAAAACAGGGAGGTCTATTCATCAGCTGTCAATGGAATATACAACCCAATAAAAAGAGAATAGTAACTTTTCAAAATTACGAAATCTTGTTGCAGGGTATCTCTATGAAATGTGCAACCTAATGAATCACTTTCCAAAACTGTGACACACTGTGGCAAGGGAGGGAGACAATAGTTCACTGAATACCATGCATATTTTCTTGAATCAAGTAAACAGAGAAATATCTCTTTACTACACGTATGGGAAGAAAAATATACTCTTTGAACCATAGGGTATTGCAAAAACAGATGGCAAAGGTTTCTAATTACCTTGGTTAAGAGCTCCCAAGCCCATTCAATAGCTTCCTTCTTGAAATAATCTCCAAATGACCAGTTACCAAGCATTTCAAAGAAGGTGTGATGGTACGTATCTTTGCCCACATCGTCCAGATCATTATGCTTTCCCCCAGCACGAATACACTTCTGGGTGTTACATGCCCGAGTTAGCTTGCTGAGCTCAGTATTTGGGTCGGCCGTTCCCAAAAATATTGGCTTATACTGGTTCATTCCTGGAAAAACAGAGAAGTTTCAAAGTCAATTCGTTTTTCTAGTTGTAGCCAGACATATCAGGAGAACTTAACATACACAGCTAAGAATCAATAACGGGAAATTTGAGACAGTATATGAATTAAACGAACTACAAAGTCTTAAAAAATTTCGACCAAAACTGACAATTGAGAATTAAAAGTCCCAAAGCTTCAAAGTCAAATGAAAACATTCCACTGAAATCATCAACTATAATCCAACTCGAGATTAACCTAACTCAATAGATCAACTTAGACAAATTCCCAATCTCATCGGCAGAAACAGATACAAGGAAAACAAATCAATAATTTTGGAAATCGAAGAATCGTACCAGCGTTAGCAAAGAGAAGAGTAGGATCATTATGAGGAACAACGGGGCTTGATGGCCAGAACTTGTGGCCTTTCCCTTTGAAGAAATCGAAATAAGTATCCCTGACTCTCCTTGCTGGCCACTGAATCTCCGATGGTTCGGAACCCGGCATGACTGCAACGAAGGACGACGAAGAGGAAGAAAAACGGAAGTGAGAGAGAAAAGGTCGGCGGAGATGAGAAGAGTAAACCCTAGACGGAGGTTTGGTTGAGGATATCAGAAGAAGAAAAGCGGCGTTCGCCAATCTCATCAAACCAATAAGACCTTCTCTCTCTCCTCATGTCCCATTTTCTACCGTTAAAATTTATTTAATCCGATTCCTTTTCCGTCAGATATATATTATTTTAAAGGAAAACATTTAAGTAAAAAAAACAAATATATTTGGCTTCTCTCATTCGGGATTGAAATTGATTTTTTTTTTTTTTGTTAGCTAGGGGATAATCCAGACTGAATCCCACAAGATTTGTTGCAAACGTTAGAAAGACTCATGAAAATAATCAATCGTTTTGCAAAGTTTGATTTTTTGAATTTAGAAAACTAGGAATTTTAGATTTTAATTTAGAGGTTTTTTTTGGTTAAGTTCAATTCTATAATAATCCTGTTACTAGCCGAGTTAATAGAAACTTTAATAAGTTTAGCATTTTTAAAAATAATTTGGTATTTAAAATTTTAATGAGAAAAGTTGAGATTTTTGGTATAAATTTGATATTGAATAGCAATTTTTCGTTTTGAATCATTTTTGGTTTTTTATTTTGCAAAAATCAATTAACACCCATTCACGATTCTAACAAAAGTAGATTCCCTAAAAATTAAGAAAATCAGATTTTGAGAGATTTTGGTTATTTGTTCATAGAATCTCAAAACCAAATGTTCTGAATTTTTCATTTTTAACGTGACTTGACTTTTTTTCAGTTTTTAATTTTTAAAAATTGTTTTAATACAAAAACTAAAATGCAAAACCCAATATCTACAATCCAAAAACCATCTAAAAACTTGCAAACATTCATGACCAACATGTGATAACCACTTCCTATTTTTTTGATATATTTTTCATTGTAAAGAGGTTTATAACATACAAATAAGACACATAGAAAAACTTAAATCCTGTTACAAAAAGACAAAAAAAAAATGAGCATAGCACTTTTTCTCCGATTATTATTTATTTGTAGGCCATGAATGGATATTGTAATATATATAATAAAAAAATGAATAGCATTAGGTTAATAGTTTGATATATTAACAAAAAAATTTGATTTTTTGAATATTTAAACAATTTTTTTATTTACTTATATATAGATTTCTTTTTTCGATTAGTTTATGAAATTTTATTTTTTTATCTTTACATATATATATTAACAAATTTATAATTAATATGTGTCCAAATCTAATTCATCTAATTAACACACTGAATACGTGCCACAATCATGTTAATGCCTAACTTTGAAAAGCCAACCTTTAGTTTAATGTTCAAATTTCTAACTCAATTTATATATTCTACATAAATATCCATAGTTATGAGAAATTGAAATTTTATAGAACTTAAAAACTGAGAAATCCTTTTTGATCTATCGACAATTCATTTGTTTGTTTGCTTGTACAAAAAAACTACGAAATAATTATATATTGTATCATATTACATAAATTTTTAATATATATACAATAAATAGTTTCAAATAGAATTAGGTTAGTAATTTAATATAGTATAAACAAATTTTTTCTTACTTATGTATAGATTTCTAATTTCCAATTGGTTTATGAACTTTTATGTTTTTATCTTTACATATATTAACAAATATATAATTAACACGTGTCAAAATCTAATATATAATTAACAAAGAACTTGCAAATACATGTTTCCAATTTGGAAGGCTTTTAGCAAAAGAGCTTGTCATGTGGAAAGGTAATTAAATGAGTTTTTTTTCAGTTTTGAGTTATTTGTTAGATTATGTGAAAAGACTAAGGTTTGTTAAGTTTCGATTTTAAATGTTTGAATCTTATTACAAATATTCTTAACAATTAAAACTTTATACAAAATTTCATCAGGTTTTGATTGAAGCTCGTATGGGTTTTAAAGCAAAGCCTTGTGTTTTCTTTGCTTTGAATGTTGCCGAAACATTTCATAATGTCCATGCTTGAAATTTAACTTTGAGGCCTAAGAATTTTGAAATTACATCTTAGTCATAGTGGATAGCGGCTAGCCGATTTGATTAATGTTGTTCATAACCATTGTTAAATGCTTGGTTTCAATAAAACCATCTTCACTTTTATTCCTAACCGTCTTCACTATTATGGTAACCAAATTTCATTATATTTAAAAAAATTATTATAAAATTGTTCAAGTTTATCTCTTAATTTTCGAATTTTAAAATTTGTTGTGAAATGTAAGTTATCTCGGTATGCAGTTTCTATATTACATATCGTTAGACCTTAAATTTTGATAGACAATTATTAATTGATTGTCCACCCATTGGTTACCTTAATCTATATGGTTCAAAGTTACTGGATTTTTTTTTTTTAACATCTAAAGTTACTGGATTTATTCTCACTAAAATAGTTTTTTCTTTTAATAATCAAAATCCCAAATTATTAGGTTTCACGTTAAATAAATTTGGGACGTGAGTTTAATCAGAGGGTTAAACAGCAAAGATTTAAAATCAACGGTCTTATTTCAAATTTCAATAACAGTTTAGGTACAAATTGGGAAAAATGATGATAATATGAGTTTGTGGTTTTTATAAAGTTGGAGTGAGAGAGACCTCAGGGGGAGGAGTAAAGATTTTTCCCTCTTTTCAAATTTCAAAAGTTTCCGAGAATATCCCAAACACACAGTTTCTCTCTCTCCGAACATCGATCCAACGGATCTATCTTCGTTTCACCGCCGAAGTCCTCCTCCGCCGTTTGTCGCCGGTGTCTCCAGTTCTACCATCTCCGTCGGCCACCACTTCGCCCTATTACACGCAGGTATTTTTTTTTTTTAAAAGAAACGACTGTTGCGTTCTGCCCTACTATCTTCTCCACCGGTAAAATGTCTAGGTTTTAGCAGATCCTTTTGGAAATTGTTTGTTCAAGTTTCAATTGCTCGAATCCACGCAGGTTTTGTCATCTTCAAGTATGGGTGTTGAGGATTATCATGTGATAGAGCTCGTCGGTGAAGGCTCTTTTGGGAGGGTTTACAAAGGAAGACGAAAGTATACAGGCCAGGTAAATTGTTGGGTTATTCTCTTCGTTATCATCGGCTACTTAAATCAGCTAATTCGAATCTTAATTTGATAATTTTATCGTCTTTGGGTTAGACGGTGGCGATGAAGTTCATCATGAAACAAGGAAAGAGTGACAAGGATATACATAGTCTGCGGCAAGAAATCGAGGTTAGGAAGTTTCAGTCCTTGGATTTACATGCTTCACATCAATTGACACCATCAATTTTAATCCCAATCTATTTTTGTACCGTTGGATTTGACCAACTTCTTTGTATGCCTCAGATATTGCGGAAGCTCAAGCATGAGAATATAATTGAAATGCTCGACTCCTTTGAAAACGCACGAGAGTTCTGTGTCGTCACTGAGTTTGCCCAAGTACTTTTCTCCCTGTTGATTGTAGAATCTAAAGAACTTATTTATGAAGCATGATGGAACACCTAATTTTACAGGGTGAACTGTTTGAGATTCTTGAAGATGACAAGTGCCTTCCGGAAGAGCAAGTTCAAGCAATCGCAAAGCAGTTGGTAACACGTTTTGCCAACATGGTTCTTATTTCTATATCTGATTTCCCTGTTTTATGATTAATAAGACGATGTTAAAACTTCTCTAAAATTCAGGTAAAAGCATTGCATTACTTGCATTCAAACCGTATAATTCACCGTGACATGAAGCCACAAAACATTCTTATTGGTGCTGGGTCTGTCGTTAAGGTAATATAACCTTCCTGTTGCTGCTTCCAAGAATTATGTTTGAAATGTTGTTTCTATGCTTCCCACACACATCAGTTGTTCATATTGTTGTTTCTTAAAGATGGGAAATATGATAGGTTTATTGTCACAATACGACTCTTCTACTCACGTTCTCTTCTTATGAGTGCCAGGTTATTATGTACTATAACTTCTTGAAAATGATTTATGACCCATGGAACTTTCAGTCTATGATTGTTTCCGAAAACTAAGTTTGTCATGTAAGGACTAGAAGAGGATAAGGCTGACCAGGAATCTCATATACTTAGCTAAATATGTAGAAACAAAAATACTTTTCAATGCAGCTTAATTATATGTTTTTCTCGTACTTCTCTTTAGCATCATCTTACTTGTCTCCCCTTTGATTTTTCAGCTATGTGATTTTGGTTTTGCTCGAGCTATGTCCACCAACACCGTGGTTTTGAGATCCATTAAAGGTTATACATCTTTATTTTCTTTTGGTGTATGAATGACTGAATAACTCAATAAGTCGTTCCTTGTTATTAATCCATCAATGAAATCTTACATTAGGCACTCCGCTGTACATGGCGCCAGAGCTTGTGAGAGAACAGCCATACAATCACACTGCTGACCTATGGTCTCTTGGTGTTATATTGTAGGTGGAGAAACTCATTGAGTTGTCCTACTTCAATTTCTATTGTTATGAAAACTATTGCATATGTTAACTTGATGATTGTGATGGCTTTTCTTTCATAGTTTTTTTCACTTTTGCTGCATTCTTGGTTTAACACACATTTCACCGCACTTGAGATGATTTTAATTAATCTCTTGTGATACATCAGGTATGAATTATATGTAGGTCAACCTCCGTTCTACACCAATTCGGTGTATGCTCTCATTCGTCACATTGTTAAGGTACATCAATCTTTGCATATTTTTCCATAGTCTATGCTAAAAGTTTGAGCTAACATTTTAGTGAATCTTCAAGGATCCTGTCAAATATCCTGATGAAATGAGTCATTATTTCAAAAGCTTTTTGAAAGGATTGCTCAACAAGGTGAAATTTCTATCTTTTTCCAAGCTGTTACCATTTGTTGATACGTTTGAGATTATTTTTGGACTGGGTTAAACTGTTTGTCTATTACAATGCGAAACAGGTTCCCCAAAGTCGATTAACCTGGCCTGCTCTTCTTGAGCATCCTTTCGTTAAAGAATCACTAGAGGAAGTTGAAGCCAGGGTAACGATCGACTTATGCTTTGCAGCTTGTGTCTAATGCACAGAGAATATTTTGAACTTGTATCAGTCACTAAGAACTTGTATAAGTAACTAACAACATTTTGCAGCTTGTGTAAAGGATTTACTGGGAACTGTTGTTCAAATAATAGATCACTAATAACATTTTGAACTTGTATTCAGGAAATGCAGACTGCAGTAGTTGACCATAAGGCAGCTTGGATGCTCAAAGGAAATGGAGGGCAGCAGAGAAATGGTTTGATTCTCTTCAGTTTGTGGTTAGACTGTATCACTTAAATACTTTTCTTTTTTATTAAATTTAGAGTTTACTATGTCACAGAAAAGTGCGACTCTGCGACTCCGGTTGAGAACGCGTCTGCTCCTAAAATTCTAGCTGACGTTCAGTCAGATATGAAGAGTGCTGTCAAAGTAAATTCTCCACCCCCTGAGGATTTTCTAGGATTCCCAACCCAAGAGGAGATAAAAAGTTCAGGTAATGGGACATCCTATTTGTAAATCTCTTCTTTTTAACATTGAGAAATTATAGTTATCCAACAGATAGATACATTATATGGGAATAAATAATGCATGTATATATATAATATATAATATGCATATTTTTTTAGATTTATTTCTGATAATCACTTCCATATTAATCTCACAGACATATATATTTGGATAGCATCCTCTCATTGTTGGTTATGGCCCAATACATTTTCTTCTTCATCAAAGCATGTAGTCAGTATGCTCTACTGTTTTAGGTTCAGAACTCTTAGAGCTTGATTTTTACTATGGTGTCATGCTACGCTTGATGTTTGTTTAGATCTGACACAATCCCCATGATCTAAAGGATTTTCTCTCTCTTCTTTTTTTTTTTTCCTTTTTTCTCCTAAGAATTTTACTTCAGGTTTTAAATATTTCAAATACAAAACCAGTTCTCCCCTTGTAAATCTGCATGTCTTAAAGATTAGTGTCAGAATATTCACATAAATTTTGCTATCTGTGAAAAGAACCTTACCTGCCTTCAGAGTTTCTCTCGCCTTCTTTCATAATGGACCTATATATCATCCTCATTCATGCTTGGGTTGTTTTTCCTGTTTCAGGTAATGCAACACTAGACAAATTGGAAACTACATCCCGCACTGTTAAAGGTGCAAAAGTTATAGGTGAAGATGATAAAGCATTGGATCTTGTTTTGTTGTCACTGGAAAGATTTTCAAAATCATCAGATTCTAAAAGGTAAAATTTGGCGTATAGTTCTTTTATTATATAATTGGTTGTGCCCCTACTTGATCATGAAAACTGGAACAGAAATAGGTCTTTCACATAAGACAGACTATAAAACAGGGTTGAAACTATATTTTCTTATAATTTATTACTCTCTTCCAGTGAATTGTTGCGATTTATGATATTTTCGCATACATGCATGTTCATCGGTGTGCAGGGACAAAGATGTTGCTTGCTCTGTTCAGTCCCTCAGGATCCTTTCCAATATGGTTGCGGCTCGTGCCATAGTTTCAGTTGGACTGATTGATAAAATAACATGTGCACTGCTAGACTTTACTGACGCTCTTGTTGGGATGAAATCATCTGAGTTCAACAACATAATACCAAAGGTGAATTCTCTTGACCAAATGTGTCTGATTAGATATCCTACAATATTTGACAGTCAGCGTGCTTTGCACAATCAGCAATTAAAGAAAGTTAAATGATTTGTAACACTGACTTATTGCTTTACCAGAGTCTTTCAGTCACGAAAAACTTGGTAGGGCATATTGAAGGCAACTGCATACATAGTTCCTACATCAGGCACTGGACCAAAGTAGTGGAAATCTTCGTACAGGTGACCTTTTTTTTTGGTACAAGTATCTTATGAGATTAAACCACCTGTACTTATATATTACTTTATGTGTATATAGGTCGTCGGATGGGAAGAAGAGGGAACTGGTAGAATTTTATATGAGGCCTGTTCTTGCATCACAACGATGTTATCTCGAGTTGCTGAAGATCTTAAATCTTCAACTCCTGATTCTGTTTCTAAACAGATTTTGGAGCATGCTAACATGTCTCGCATAGTTGATCATTTGTGTCTTTGTCTGGCTTCTTCTGGGTCGAGTTTAGCTTCTGGCTCTTCACACATGTTAGCAGCTGCCTGTGAAGCTTGTAGAGCAATATGGATTCTCATAGATACTTCAGAAACATTCTTCAAGAACAATAATGTCTACATATTTCCTCTAGATGCTTTGCAGAATCGTCTATCTCAGCTTGACAAAAGAAACAGTGAGTGGGGTCCATTATCTGAGAAACTTGTCGATACAGTGACAAGAACATATCTCCGGTCAAAGCATGTGCAAGTTGCTGTCAGTCATTGCCTTCACCAACGAGTGGAGGCTCCATTGGTTTCTGCAATTCAGGTGATAATGTGATGCTCCCCTTCTTGTTTGGCTATCTTAACTAAGAAAGTTGTAGGTTGTCTGGATTTACCAAGTTACATGATAACTTGTTTTTTTGGTCCACAGCTGTAATCGAATTAGTTTTTCTTTCCCCTCTTGAAACTTAACTGGAAACTGCTTATGTGATGTTTCAGCTCTTGTCAAGATGCTGCCTTCACAATGGAATTATGCCTAGCGTGCTTTGTGGTCTTCCCAGTTCACTGCCTATTACTACCATAGTCAGTGGCGGAGAGGATGGTACAGTTATTTCGGAAATATTTTCTGTACTATCCTATGCTACATCATCAAGCAAGGACCAACAAACAGGAGAGAAATCTAACTTCGAGGGCAGACTAAATAATCTGGTGTTCTATCCATGCCTTCTGTTGGCAACAGTTGCTCAATCTTTAAAGTTAACTGGGAGAAGTTCTGCCCTGTTAATGCTTACAAATTCTCCAAGGAAGCATCTACAGCGTCTTTCTGCCATAGCCAATCACATTGCCTCAGATGATAAAATTGAAGCTTCTCTTCAGAATCACTCGGCATCAGCTATGCTTGCTCTTGCATCTATTCTCTCTCTTGAAAACGGATCTTCTGCTGAATCTTCTGTCTCTGAGATGGCGGTGCCTCTGATTCCTCGAGCTACTAAGCTTTGTTATCATCTTAGGCCTATGCCAAGTAGTGAAGGTGAAGCCATCTCTCACTTTGCCAAGTTTACCAAATGGCACGGGCTTCTGGATGGATGTATCGGTTTATTAGAATCCAGATTGAAGTGGGGAGGACCTTTAACTGTTCAGCAGCTTATTGCTAGTGGTACACCATTGCTTCTTATAAATCTGTTAGCTGGCAAACTTTCAAATGCTTCTCCAGATGACATCAAGAAAACACGCAACTGGACTGGCTTGTCCCCTGTTGGCGTTATATGGACTATTTCGTCCATATGCCACTGTCTTTCGGGCGGCACTTTAACTTTCCGTCAGGTTCTTTTGAAGATTGAAAACATGAAGCTGGTTATGTGTTTACTATCTGATGCTCATATCATGCTAGTAAAGAACTGGGGAGGTCCCGGGGGAGGAAAAGATGGAGTCAGAGAGACAATAAATGTAATAATTGATCTCCTAGCATTTCCTTTTGTCGCTCTACAAAGTCAACCGGGTTCATTATCTGCCACCGCTTCTGTAAATAGTGGATTCATTCTCAACATGGGCTCTCCTGGTGTGAGGGTGTGCATGGAAGATAGAGATTTACTAAAAGCTATAGAAGAGGATATGGACAAATACATAAAAGTCCTCCTGGAGGTTAGTTCTTTGATTTTCTTTCCTTGATTTTTCTTACATATTTTTGTTTTAACTTTTGATTGGAATATGTGGTTTCTCTCATAATACATGAGCGTTATAGACATATTACAAGCACATGATCAATCAGTGATATGTTTTTGTCTCGCTGAAATTTTGATAATCTTTTCAGGTGGGAGTGCCGAGTTTAATACTTCGTTGCTTGGAACACCTGGATTTAAAAGATTTAGTACGGCCTGTTGCTTTTCTTGCCAAATTAGTGGGTCGTCCACGTCTCGCGGTAGAGCTTGTTAGCAAAGGTTTGTTGGATCCTAACAGAATGAAGAAATTACTCAACCATTCGAGTCCAAGAGAAGTCATACTTGATATTTTGATGATCATATCTGATCTATCGAGGATGGATAAGGTAAGCGTTCTATATTTCTAAAACTGATAAACACACGATGCA
The DNA here is from genome assembly GCA_900406345.1 of Erysimum cheiri. Taxonomy (NCBI): domain Eukaryota; kingdom Viridiplantae; phylum Streptophyta; class Magnoliopsida; order Brassicales; family Brassicaceae; genus Erysimum; species Erysimum cheiri. The sequence continues at coordinate 11,589 of OVAQ01000318.1, read as the reverse complement.
TTCTTTCTGTTACCTTTGGATAATCAGGTAAATTATGTTATCTAATTTGGTACTATTGTCAACCGTACAGGCTTTCTATAAATACATTGGCGAGGCTTCTATTTTGCAGCCTTTAAAGGAATTTCTTACTCATTCGGATCCCTATATACGCGCAAAAGCTTGTAGTGCTCTTGGCAATATGTGCAGACACAATGGATATTTCTACAGCTCTCTTGTAAGTTGTAGCACTAAGCTTCTTTTACTTTGAGAGCTCAAACGTTTCAGAACAGAGTGTTCTTTCTTACATGGTCCGCATGGTTATTATTTACAGGCAGAAAGCCAAATCATCGGTCTCCTCATTGATCGATGCGCTGATCCGGACAAAAGAACACAGAAATTTGCTTGCTTTGCTGTAAAGTCATCAAAAACTAACAAACAGTTTATTTTTGTTCTCTCCATTTCCGTAATACTTTATATCAAATGTTGAAAGAGGCCTTTCCATTTTTCTTTTTTTGCAGATTGGAAACGCTGCTTACCATAACGACACGCTATATGAAGAACTAAGACGATCTATAACGCAGCTAGCAAACGTTTTGACCACGGCAGAAGAAGACAAGACAAAAGCAAACGCTGCTGGTGCATTGAGTAACCTTGTCCGAAACTCCAACAAACTCTGTGAAGATATAGTATCCAAAGGAGCTTTACAAGTTAGTAACAACTGCATATTAATTTGTTAGGTCAAAATACATGGATTTCTTGTGTCTAATTTCTCGTATGTTGTTGGGATTTTGTGTGCAGACCTTACTGAGGCTAGTAGCGGATTGCTCGACTCTTGCCTTGAACCCGAGCAAGAGTGAGTCACCGCTCAAGATCGCGCTCTTCTCATTGGCTAAAATGTGTTCGAATCACCAGATTTGCAGACAATTCGTGAAGTCATCAGAGTTGTTCCCGGTCATCGCAAGGCTTAAACAATCCCCCGAGGCTAACATTGCTCACTATGCTTCAGTAATTGTCGCCAAAGTTGGTGGTGATTCTTAAGAAAAGTTACGTTCCTGTAAATTATTGTGTTACGACATCTTTTGTTTACCTTGTAGTCTTGCTATTTACGTTGAAAATAGTTCAAGAAAATGAGCCAACAATCTAAACCGCAGTAAGCAGGATCAATTACTTCTGATCTCTCTCTCTCTCTATTCAGGCAGTTGATACAATTCAAAAACACTGCGTTTTAGAAAATGAGATATGCGTCTCCTGCCCACTGCGTTTTCCCTTCAGGTCATGGCTCTTGCAAAGCTTAAAGGCCGAAGACTCACTGTATGGACATCACATCTACGAAGCTAAAAGAAGCCTTGATCTTGGAAGACTAGAGGCTCATAACGCAAACACATTGCATTACACTGCAACGTATTTGGATTGGATAAAGATCTGAATATGTTGAAAACTAACAGGAGACGCATATGAACACATACAATCATACATATATACGTTATTTGCTAATTATGGTATTGTAATTAATGGCAACTTTGAGGAATCAAGAAATATACAACTCAGCTTGGCCGTCAATAAAGAGACTCATGAACTCTTCTCCATCAACAGTTTCTTTCTCGATCAGGAGCTGCGCAAGCTTATGTAGGATATCAATATGAGTTGTTATGATCTCCGTTGCTCTCTTGTATGCCTTCTCAACTAGCTCTCGCACCTCAGCATCTACAATATCTGCAGTTGCCATTGAGTAATCTTTCTGTGATGACATCTGCAAAAAATATTCCATGGATATAAGTAAGTAACACTCCAGCTTGGCGAACCAACAATCGTAATGATGAAACCGAGAAACCAAGTTCATTTAGCAATATACTTGTTGACCCATAAAGGGATTTCCACCAGGGCCACCAACAGCAACTTGTCCAATCTTTTTGCTGAACCCAAATCTCTCAATCATTTGACGTGCCACACGAGACACCTGCATGAAATCATTTGATGCTCCAGTCGTCACATTCTCATCCCCAAAGATCACCTCCTCTGCAACCCTGATACAGCCAACAAGAGAGGGATGGGTCAACACAATCAAACCCTTCTTTGTAAATTCAAAACCTGGCTTTTGTGATGAGGCCATTACTAACTAACCTTCCGCCAAGTGCGACAGCCATTTGATTCTCGAGGTAGCTCCTGCTGTATAATCCAGACTCAAGTCTTTCTTCACTCGGAGCAAAAAAGGTGAGCCCACCAGCTTGGCCACGAGGAATGATGGAAATCTTGGCAACCGGATCATATTCCGGCATAAGCGCACCCACTAGAGCATGACCAGCCTCTGCGAATTTAAAATTTATTTGAGGTGGTCAGAAAACAAGAATCCCAGCTGCATACTCCATTACATAAAGTTAGGAAGAATGCTAACCATGGTATGCAACAAGTCTCTTCTTCTCATCAGATACAACTGCATTCTTCTTCTCAGGTCCAGCAATGATCCTCTCAAGAGCATCAGAGATTTCGTCCTTGCTTATCTCCTTAAGCTCACGCCTGGCCGCAAGAATCGCAGCTTCATTCATCAGGTTTTGTAAGTCAGCACCCGTGAAACCGGGGGTCCTCCTCGCAACCTTGTCAAAGTCCACATCTTTGCCAAGTGCCTTCCCTCTAGAATGAACCTAGAATAAAACCAAACCCCATATAGAGGAATAAGAATCATTTATTCACATAACTTTAGAGAGAAACTCTAAGCTTCTATAAAGCAGCTATGAAAAACCTGAAGAATCTTGACTCTCCCAGCCACATCAGGCCTATCCACCGTGACCTGCCGATCAAACCTTCCAGGCCTCAACAGCGCTGAATCGAGAACATCTGGCCTATTCGTAGCTGCCAAAACTATCACACCAGAGTTGCCGGAAAATCCATCCATCTCCGTCAACAACTGATTAATAGTCTGTTCTCTCTCATCATTTCCTCCTCCCATCCCAGCTCCTCTCTGCCTCCCCACAGCGTCAATCTCATCAATGAATACAATGCAAGGTGCTTTAGACTTGGCCTTCTCGAACAAATCCCTAACTCTAGATGCACCCACTCCCACAAAAAGCTCCACAAACTCAGAGGCCGCGCAAGAGAAGAAAGGTACTCCTGCTTCCCCAGCCACCGCCCTGGCCAGGAGGGTCTTACCCGTACCAGGCGGTCCAACTAGCAAACAGCCTTTAGGAATCTTGGCACCCAAGGCTGTATACTTATCAGGATTCTTCAAGAAATCCACAACTTCCTGCAATTCAAGCTTAGCTTGATCAGCCCCAGCAACATCTGCGAATGACACACCAGTCTCAGGCACTTCCTGAAACTTGGATTTAGAACGTCCGAAATCCATAGGACCACCCAAGCCTCCAGGGCCACCACCAGGACCACCCTGAGCTCGCCTGAAAAGCAAGAAGAGTCCACCAAAGGCCAAAATCGGGAAAATCAAGTTTCCAATGATAGTAAACAAGTCATTGCCAGAGGATTCTCCCTCAGAAACCGATATATCGACTCCGTTCATAGCCAAGATATCAATGAGGTCAGGGTCGTTAGGGACGATGACGGAAGCACGGCGATTGTCGACGGCGGTAAGCTGAAGAACAGAACCATCTTTGCTGAATCTAACTCTCTCCACTTTACCTTTCTTCACAGCGTTAAGAAACTCGCTGTATCGCCACTGTGATCCTTCTGGAAGATCCGATGATTTAGGATTAGGCGCCTTAAGTATCTCGTTCTGATTGAACAACGGTGACGCCGTTGATGGCTTCACTGCTTGAGCTTCCACAACGACAGACGGAGAAGCTGGTTCTTCCACTACAGCTAAAGCTCGCGGCGAAGACGAAATCGAAGAGAATAGAATAGCTGCTAAAGCTACTTGAGACGACATTGGCGAATTATTGGGTTTACCATTGGGGGAATTGTGGTCTTCGTTTCGTAGAGACGATCGAGTGATTTTAGGACGGGAGACGAAGGAGAAAGGGAACGAAGGGTTTCTAGTGGTTTTAGGGGTTGGAGATGAAATTATTATGATTTGGGATCCTAAGAAATTTGAAGAACGTAATGGATTAGAAGCTGTGGCAGCCATTGAAGAAGCTCTGTTTCTTCTTCGTCGAGGATTGGGATGAAATCAAAATTCGAATTGAATTCTGAGAGAGAAGTTACTACAAATGAGAAACAAAGGATGTTTGGTTTTAAGGAATAAGAGATTAAAGAGAAGCCATGAGTTGGAGGAGTTCGTCTACGTTTGCTATCTCATATCCACTCGTGAACACATCGCAAAACGCCACAAATATTAAATTAATTAATTTGCAATTTGGGTAGAAGTCGGACAGTTCAGTTCAGTTCAGTTAATTCAGTTTAAAATTTTAAATAAATAAAACTTTATTGGTCTCAAATTCTACATTAATTCGGTTCGGTTTTAACTCGGTTTGTGTGGGATTTGATTTTTAAAAACGTAAAACTAGCAAGAGTCTGTTTTCTCAAAAACATTGTCTTAAATTCCTCTTGACCATATTCAAACTCTTTAATTGTAAACCTTAAATAAATAATATAATGAGGATGAATCTTTACAAACAAAACCAAAAATGCCAAAAGGGAAAAACAACATGACGCATTCAAAAAGATATGTTTGTACCCAAGTTATAAATAAAAAATAAAATTCAAACGTGTCTTGGATGAGGTTCTGATGGCTTCACCTACGAAGGGAGACCTTTTGAGGCATCAACCAGCAGAAGAAGAACCTAAACCAGACCTCATCACCGAATGGAAGGGACTAGTGTGCCTGTGGTGATATTCTCTTTTTGGGATCGTACTCTGACAAACTCCCCTGCAGGCTTGTGCATATTGGTAGTGCCATGGCTAGAACCACCATAGCTGGATTTCATCTTTGGGTGCAAAAGAATCCACTACCAATCCTATGAAACCTCAGTCCCTCACTATCGAAACAGATTATACGAAGAACCAAAGCTCTACTCCTACTACCAATCCTATGAAATCATCGATGATTATATTTGATATTTCCCAATAGTGAGAGACTGAGATGCGTATCTCCATAAGTTTAATTACTTCTTCAGAAAAGCAAATCTATGGCACAAGGTCACAGTCGCAGTATATATACTATAAATCTTAACGAAAACACCAGAAGAAGCCTTTTTCTCAAGCACAAATATGTGACTGATAATAGTAGTAGACGTTTTTGCAAATGAGTTGCGGAAACCAGTCTTTTTCCTGCCATAACATTAATTGTAAAGGAAATATACTGAACTTTTTAATCTTTATTTTTCATGTAGACCAACCACAAGTGTAAACAGTAAAATGGCAGTAAGAGATTGGACAGAAATCTCCGAAACTTCCTGCCTCTAGTCTAGTAAGTGTCCCTCTCTAATAGCTATATATGAACACAACAGTGTTGTTTCCATGTTCTAATACAAGGAAAACAACTGACAAAAAGAGCATCTGTGAGCTAAGAGACTAAGAGACTTACTTGCAACAAAAATTTCCAGTGAGCTGTATTGCACCATATTACGGGTTGAAGAAACTTGAGCCTTCCATGTTAAACAAGAACCAATATACCCGTGATTATACCGAACCACAGTAATGGTGATCCTGAAATTAGGAGTTTTAACGGTTTCAGGTCAAGAAAGCATAGTAAGGAAACTATCGTTAAAAATTGAGCCTCGGTATACCTCCATCATTGCCAGTGCCTCTACCAGAATTTGCAGCTAGCAATTCCGAGTCTGATATGCCTGCGTTGCTATCAGACCCATTACTAGTATCTGCAGGTTGAGATCTTGAGTCCAGCCCAGCCTTAGAAGATACCGGAGCTCCAAGCGAGTCATCACCAGTAAGTTTATTGTCTCCAACGTCAGATGAAACTATGCCTTGAAACTCCTCACTCACAATCAATGCAGATAACACGTTCATAAGTGACCCTTGACCAATATCATCTGAAGAAACCTTTTCATTCCGCACAAATGAGCCAAGTTCTTCCAAACCATACATTTCATCATCAGAAGCATCTACATCAATGGCTTTGACATTAGTCCTGTCATCTTCTTCCTCCTCCACATATGCTTTGTATGTAAGTCGTAGCAGTATTTCGCCTGCAGATCCCTTTCCAAACAAACTCCAACCACCACGCAAAATTACAATTCTGTCTGTAGGAACCGTATCTTGCAGTAATCTGAGATCAACCTGGACATATAACTAAGTAATAAGGCTATGCGGACAACAACTTAGATATTCAGTACCATTTCTCAAGCAATCATTACAGAGATGCTCAATACAACCAATGCCTATTGTTCTACAGATTACACGGAAAAAAGTGCACTAAGGAAATATATTTTACCTCTCCAGTACCAATAGCCATATCAGCAAACCCAACACGATCATTGACCTCAATTTGTAATACTTGCTCTCTAGGATTTGAAACAAGAAATTGAAAGTCCTGCAAAGATTAAGAGTACACACTTGTCGAGTTACGTTTCAAAACTTTAACTGATCATAATTCACCACCATATTATGAAAATCCAAAGCAGTTCACCTGATTCCAGATTGGCTGACCAGGAGCCCCAATGACAGTAGTTTGACTGTTCCTTTTACTACGGATAACTTGATCCCCTAATCTTAGAATTGCATATGGATCTGTTTTACCTGTTACCAATTATCAAGGAAACGAAAGATCTCACCAATATAGACCCATTCAGTATAGCTACTTTGTTCCAAATGAAGTCGAATGAACTTGCACAAAGAGACTAGATACTTCAGCAATAGATTGTTTGTCTATTCCATTTCTCCAACTATGAACGAAACAATGACATGAAAAGGAAGTTTAGCTTACCAGAGAACATGTATCGAAGTCTCTGGGCGTCTACAAGGGTAACAGATAGTTCGCCTACAAACTCCTTATTGCCTTCCTGCATTTCTCCTGATTTTAGGTCTTCTGAAACTGGTCCAACAGCTTTTCCTTTCTGAAAATCCAAGACAATTTTCTTTGGTCGGACAAATAATCGAGGCAAATCCTCGGTCAGCAGCTTGGTCAAGAACCTGTAAGAGACGATACTGGGTAAAAAATAGGAGGGAACAAGGAAACTATTATTTCAAAACATAGATGAACTTAAACACTCAACAGTAAACAAAATGAAATAGTGGTATATAATCAGAACAATGCACCAATGCATCTTAAACTATATGCTCGTTAAATGCCGTAAAAAAATTATTTCAGTTTGATAAATTACAGTACGTCATCTAAGCAAGCAAAGTGGCATTTCTAATAAAAAGCACTAAGGCCATGTAGTATCCAACAAAAAAATTCGTGAAGTAACCGCCACAACAGAACTTACATTGATATAACAGGAATTCCTGAATTCATCATCCGAACCATTCATGACACAAGAAACAAAAATAGTGAGTTGCGGCAAAAGTATAAGCTAGAAGGCTCTTCATTAAATCAGCAATCGTCAATAACTTAACCTTTCCCTAATCTAGTGAACAGTTTAATTACTATAAAAGGCTTGTCTGTTTAGTTTTAAAGAGATAGGAAGGAAGCAACAAAAACAATATCATGGGAATGGAACAGAAGACCAAGATTAACGCATACCCATTAGATTAAACAATCTGAATGCTGCAAGTTGAAATGTGACCTTTGGAAGTGATACAAATGAACATGATACAGCTCCCACCCAAGGCTGTGTCGGTATCAATCTTAGTTTGACCCAAAGCTCACCATCAATGTCAAAATCCCGGACACCAACTGGAACAACTATTGGGAGAATACCGAATTTCAAGGAGAGCTTTAACAACATGCGGGCACCACCAGTATAGCGAAGGCCAATTTGGTACCTATAATAGAAAGAGTAACAGGATAAGAAACCTAGAAGGCTAGAACAGTGCAGCTGATATACAGTTTGAAGTATCATAAGTCCCGAAAGATGTATGTAATTCATGCTCATAAAAGGTCACTCTTCAAATTAAGATTAATCTTACTGAAAGGAAAGTCAATTTGAAACCAAGTAAAAACAATCCAAAAAACGCAGAAAAAATATTAGTAGGAAACAACTATGACACCTACTGCAAGTCGTTGGCGCGGCGAGATGTCCTCCTCTCGACATTTCTGACAGACAAAGGCTCATCCCCTAAAGAAAACTGCTTAATTTCAACTCTCTGCACATAATCTGGCTTCTTCAAGTCATCAATCACTGGCTGCAACAACCCAACGAGCCAATCCTCAATCCCAGCTCTATACACTTTCCAGAGTTTCCCCAGGACCATGTTGACCCATTCCACAGACTCTTTCCTTTGCAAATCCTTTTCAAGGAACAAGGAGAAGCTGGTGGGAACTTGTGGCCATGGCCCTACTCCTCGTTGGCCTCCATCTCCACTCGTTTCTCTCTGTCTCTTCCTCCACGTCCATAGCTTATCGAAAGCAACACCAACGAAAAAGAAGAAGACGAATAGACCAATCACACTACGACTAATAGGTGGTGAAGGAATCGGATGGATCACACCCAATTGGGTCCTAAGCTTATCAACTAACGGATCTTCCCTAAGATTACTTAAATCGTTTTGGTCATCCTCATTCAGAGACTTATTCGAAGTTTCCTCGCCTTTGAATTCATTCGAAAACCTAGAAAATAGAAACCTAATTGCAGCCTTTCTACTAGAATCAGTCAATTTTATGTTCTTCGAATCCCAGCGAACTCCGCAAGAAATTAACCGAAAGCTCGAAAATTTGAAGTTCCGACGCAGAACCCGACTCCTTGGAAACAAAACCGGATCATTAGAGCATGGCCAGAGCAGAGAAGAAGACTGATAAACAGGTAATCGGGAATCAAAACTCGAAGAACAATAAGAAGAAGAAGAAGATTGTGGAATCATCTATCCGACGAAGAAGGAGAAAGATAACGCATATCTGTAGAGCAGTAAGCGTCTTCTCCAATGGCTCGTAGCAAAATCTGTAGAAGCAGAAGAATTCATTTTCTTTTGCTCTTCTTCGTTGGACTGTTCCACACGTGTGAATCGAAGCCTCGTCTCTCCCAACGGCTATTACAAACCGACTGGTTCAGAGTTCGTTCGGTTCAATTGAAGCTCAATCGGTACATTCCAAGGCCTTGACATGGGAATGTTTGGTTTAATTCGGTTCGGTTCGGTTCTATTGAAATTCGAATACTGAAAAACTTAAACNGTTGGACTGTTCCACACGTGTGAATCGAAGCCTCGTCTCTCCCAACGGCTATTACAAACCGACTGGTTCAGAGTTCGTTCGGTTCAATTGAAGCTCAATCGGTACATTCCAAGGCCTTGACATGGGAATGTTTGGTTTAATTCGGTTCGGTTCGGTTCTATTGAAATTCGAATACTGAAAAACTTAAACTGAATTATTAACCTCTCTCATTCGCTTGCTTCTCAATTTTCATGTTTGAGCTCAAAACCTTCCTGGATCTTCCATTACACTTTCTTCATCTCAAGCAAATCCATTGCTTACTCCTCACTTCTCCGATCTTTTATACTCGCCGCGATCTCTATCTCTCCCGTCTTCTCCGTCGCTGCACCGCCGCAACTCAATTCCGCTACGCTCGTCGTTTATTATGTCAAATCCAAACACCCAGTATTCAACTATGGGATTCGCTCATTGGTCACTTCTCCGGCGGGATTACTCTCAACCGTCGGTTATCGTTTCTTGCTTATCTCCATATGCGGCGAAACGGCGTCGTCCCTAGCCGCCACACGTTTCCTCCGCTTCTAAAGGCGGTTTTCAAACTGAGAGACGCGAATCCGTTTCAGTTTCATGCTCATATCGTGAAATTCGGATTAGATTCTGATCTTTTTGTTAGAAATTCGTTGATTTCGGGTTATTCGAATTGTGGGTTATTCGATTTTGGAAGTCGTGTGTTTGATGGAACTGAAGATAAGGATGTGGTTTCTTGGACTGCGATGATTGATGGCTTTGTGAAAAACGGTTCTGCTTTAGAAGCAATGGCGTATTTCGTGGAGATGAAGAAGACTGGAATCGCGGCCAATGAAATGACTGTTGTAAGCGTTTTGACTGCTGCAGCGAAGGCTGAAGATGTTAGATTTGGGAGAAGCGTTCATGGGTTTTACTTAGAAACAGGAAGAGTGAAATTTGATGTGTTCATTGGAAGTTCTTTGGTAGATATGTATGGAAAATGTGGTTGTTGTGACGATGCCCAGAAAGTGTTCGATGAAATGCCAAGCAGAAATGTAGTTACTTGGACTGCGTTGCTTGCTGGATACGTACAGAGCCGTTGCTTCGAGAAAGGGATGTTGATTTTCCAGGAGATGATGTTAAAGAGTGACGTTAGACCTAATGAGAAGACTCTAAGCAGTGTTCTTTCGGCATGTGCTCATGTAGGGGCACTTCACCGAGGAAGAAGGGTGCATTGTTATATGATTAAGAATTCGATTGAGATAAACACTACAGTGGGTACAACATTGATTGATCTTTATGCCAAGTGCGGGTGTTTAGAGGAAGCTATTTTGGTTTTCCAGAGCCTTCCTGAGAAAAATGGATATACTTGGACCGTGATGATTAATGGATTTGCAGCGCACGGATATGCAAGAGGCGCATTTGATCTCTTTCAGACAATGCTAAGGAGTCATGCTTCACCAAATGAAGTTACTTTTATCGCTGTCTTAAGCGCCTGTGCTCATGGAGGCCTTGTTGAAGAGGGTCGAAGGCTTTTCGTGAGCATGAAGGAATGTTTCAATTTGGAGCCAAATGCGGATCACTATGCGTGTATGGTTGATTTATTTGGAAGAAAAGGTTTGCTCAAAGAGGCAAAGGCTTTGATAGAGAGAATGCCAATGGAGCCAACCAGTGCTGTATGGGGAGCTCTATTCGGCTCTTGTTTGATACACAAAGACTATGAGTTAGGTAAATACGCAGCATCTCGTGTGATCAAGCTGCAACCTAGTCACAGTGGGAGATACACGCTCTTGGCTAATTTGTACTCGGAATCCCAAAACTGGGATGAAGTTGCTCGAGTGAGAAAGCGAATGAAAGATCAACAGATGGTGAAATCGCCAGGATGTAGCTGGATCGAAGTGAAAGGTAAGCTTCATGAATTCATAGCTTTCGATGATAAAAAAAGCCTCGAGTCTGATGATTTGTACAAGACTCTCGACAACGTTGGGGTGCAATTGAGACTGCCAGATGAATTGGAAGATTTGACTGCTCAATCTTGACTTGGGACCTTTCCATA
>OVAQ01000317.1:0-36208 GCA_900406345.1 Erysimum cheiri | reverse complement strand
TTTTAAAGGGTTTTTTTTTTTTTTTTTTTTTTTTTTTTTTTCAAGCATATAATATTAAAAATACCACGTGGCATCATGGAAATGATTGTTTAGAATGCTGATGTGGACACTCTTAGGGGCTTAGAGAACCCCCTTTTATTAGTATAGATATACAAGGTTTTGGTTGAATATGTGATTAAATAGACTTAGTCAAGTTAAAAACTTATTTTCTCCCAAATTATGACAAAAATATACTACAGTTTTCATATTTATTACTTTTTGGAAAAGTCACATCTAATTTATTTGTACTAATCTCTTCGTTCTGATTATCTTCTTGCAATGCATGAAAAGTATTGAATCTTAGATGTAGTGTAAAGAAAAACAGCTCTGTTTTCACTAATTAAAGAAGATCCGGAGATAAGAAAACAAAAGAAGAAAAGCTAAGAACTTCTCTGCGTCTTCTAGAGACACACACCATCACATAAGAGTTTTTAGTCAAACAAAAATTGACATTTCTCTGAAACTCTATACATAGACTTTAACTCCATTAACTTGGAATCACATTGGTTTCTACATCTCGTTGAGAATGTCGCCTTCTGTAGACAAGTAGCGTTTGCTAGTATGTACGTAACCAAATTCTTGTCATCGCTTGTCTACATAATCTCTCCATTTCAACATCTCAAGATGCGTCAATAAACATTCAGGAACGACTGTTGGTTTTTCCCAGAGGTTCTTCTGATTGTTGACATTGACTTTATGTCTCTGACATGAAGAAAAAGAAAGAAAGAAATATTACGTACGGGTGTTAGCTAGTGTTATAGATCGTCAAAAACAAACACGGAAACACAGAGATGATTCTAAGGTATACTATTTTTCTATGTTTAAAGAAACGTGATTCTGCAATTTTTTATCATTCAAAACATTGAGAAAGTTTAAATGTTGCTAGTAGTGAATATATAAGAAAATATCACAAGAAAATTAAAAACATCATTAGCAAAGTGTTTCTGCTCGAGTAAATTCGTTATCATACTGTTCATCTAACATACTACTAAAACAAGTTGCATTCTACATACCAATTTGAGTGTAAGAGATCGAAGTTTGGGAGCGTCATTGAGCATACGTGCAAGTAGATTCTGCCATCCCGCAGAACATGTACATAGCTTTAGATGTTCAAGAGAGGAGAATTTTGTGCCTGTAGGATATGGATTCTGCAATTATAAAGTTTTATGTTATTTTCAGTAATGAGAATAACAAAATATAAAAGAAAAAAACTTGACATTATTGGAGTAGGAATGTTATTACCTCTGAGGTTAGAGAACAGAGAGAAAGATGTCGGATTGAGGTAAGAGACTCTAGAAACTTCTCAGATTGGTTATGAGTAACCTCAATATCCGCTTTGATCAGCTCAGGCATAGATTCAAACTTTATAAAGTTACTGAATGCATTCTTAATGTTCAAAAACATCAAAGAAGGAGCATTTATCAAAAAGCCACGACTCTCCCCAGCGCGGGCGCACCAATATGCTCTCCTGTTATCGATAGATAAGCTCCTCAAAGTAGGCACATTGATATTGTAGTTGTAGATCATCACATAGTAAATTCCGGTCCGGTCTACAACCAAATGTTCAAGAACAGGGCAATTTCTTAAAAGACTTGCAACAGATTCCTCACCCGAGAACTTAACCGATAAAAGGTGCAACGTTTTGAGCGATGGCAAACGAAACCAAGGCGGAACAACCTTGATACTTAAATTATCAAGTACCAATTCTTTTAGGGTTCTGCAAGTACTTAAGCAACACGGCAATTCTATGGTTTTGCCAAACAAGTTGATTCTAAGCTCTCTCACAGATCGATTAACCCCGACTTGAACAAGAAAATTGATATCTGAAGCCGAGTAGTTATATCCAAGCTTGAGATGCAAGCTGTCTAGAATTTGAGCATCGTTAGACATCATAGATCTATATATTAAACTCATAGAAGTCTCTAAACTCTCGTGTGATCGATCATCAAACATGACATCCGGCTCCGGTTTCCAAGGAACGTCCCTCCCAATATTCTGATATGAGACGTGTTGCTAACTTCTCTTTAAAAAACGTAAGCGACGAGAATATTTTCAAGATCAATTCATCGGGCAAGTCACTGAGCCCCGTTTTCTCTTTTTCTTCTGGCACCTCTCCATTATTCTGGTGAATTTTGCTCTCTGTTTTGGGACGTGCGTGCAAAGGAAGAAGAAAAGAACCCTAGTCAAATTAGGTTTCACGATTATAAAAAATTAAAAATCAGTTTAATATATATATATATATATATATATATGTTAAAAATAATGTCCGAATTATTAAAATTTAGTCTTATTAGTTTAGGTGGGCCTTACTTAATCGATGAAAAGCTTCCTAAATAATATCTCAGAAAAATTATATCATTATATGAACTAGAGTCATCTATATTTAAAGTGTTCCAACTCAAATCACGAAACTGTTGAAAACAATTCAATACTACATTCATAAAAATGTAATCTCATGTCACTATGATGTGATTTAGAACTATTTACGGAGGCTTTACTTAATTGTTGAAAAACTTCTTAAATAAGGGTAAAATAATAACTGTATCACTAACTAATGCTATTTCAAAGCATTTCTCTAAATTCAACTTCTCCTTCTGACCAATTCAACTTGTCCTTCTGACCAATTCAACTTGCATCTTCATATTTCTTTTACACACAAAAATAATTAATGTTAATGGCCACATAATAAATTATGACATTTCATAGAGGCCAAATCAAAGGATACGAATATATTATAGTCTAACTTGAAAGATTCTAAGGAGACGAGCATGTGGTGGAGATGAGTCATGGACACTCATGGGTCCATACTCCAAAGACCCATTCATGTTTTTATCTATTAGAATAGAAGTCAATTGATGATTTATCTACCAAAAAATTTAAGATTTTGATCAACAGAAAAAAGTATTTCATATAGTATTTTATTAGTTTTCGGAAAAGTCTCATCTATTTTATTTTTACGAATCTCTGAGTTTTGATTTTCTTCTTCAAATGCATTGAAAGTATTGAATCATAATATGTAAACTAAACGGCTCTGTTTTCTGAAATTGACGAAGATCCAGAAATAAGAAAACAAAACCGACAAAACACCAAAAATAAAGTCAGCGAAAGGGAAGAAGAAAGCTAAGAACCTATGCGACTTCTAGAGACACACACCATCACATAAGAGTTTAGTCAAACACAAGCTGACATGTCTTTGAAACTCTGTCCATAGACTTTAACTTCCTTAACATGCGATGATTTTTGTTTCTACATCTTGTCGAAAACGTCGCCATCTTTAGACATGTAGCGTTTGCTAGTGTGTACTCAGCCACATTCCTCTCTTGCTCTGTGCCTTCATATTGTCTCCACTCCAAGATCTCGAGGTGCTTCGATAAACAATCGGGAACAACTGTTGGTTCTTTCCAGAGGATCATCGGATCACTGTAATTGGCACTATGTTTCTGAAACGAGAAAAAAAACAAAGAAACATTATTCGTGTTGCTATTATAGACGATTGAATGATACTATTTTCTATGTTTTAAGGACATGATTTTGCAAATTTTTTTATCATTCATCAAGTTTTTGTGTAGCTACTAGTGAACGTGTTAAAACCTCAGTAATAAAGTATAGACGTTATTGTATTGTTCATCTAACGTACCGACTTAAGCTTGAGAGATCGAAGTTCTGGAGCGGCATTGAGTATACAAGCAAGTAAATTCGCCCATCCCGCAGAACATGTACATAGCTCTAGATGTTTAAGAGAGGAGAAAACAGTGCATGCAGGATATGGAGTCTGCCATTAAAGTATATATTATTTACTGTAATGAGAATAATAAGGAGAAATCTTGACATTATTGAGGTAAGAAAGTTTTTACCTTCGAAGTTAGAGAACAAAGAGAAAGATGTTGGACTGAGGTAAGAGATCCTATGAAGTTCTCAGATTGGTCACAAATAACCTGAATATTCGCTTTGATCACCTTAGGCATAGATTCAAACATTATAAAGTTACTCAATGTATCTTCAAAGTTCAAATCTGTCAGTAAAGGAGCTTTTATCACAAATCCATTACTTCCCTCAACGTATGTGCGTTTCCCGCGTTTCGCTTTTGAGTTCGCTTTTGAGTTACCAATAGATGATGAGCTCCTGCTGATAGATAAGCTCCTGATAGATAAGTTCCTCAAAGTAGGCACATCGATATTGGATATCATCACATTGTCGTTTTTAATTTGGTCTATAACCAAACGTTCAAGAACAGGGCAAATTCTTAAAAGACTTGAAACAGATTTGTGACCCGAGAACTTAACTGATAAAAGGTGCAACGTTTTGAGCGATGGCAAACAAATCCAAGGCTGAACAACCTTGATACTTAAATGATTAAGTACCAATTCTTTTAGGGTTCTGCAAGTACTCAAGCAACACGGCAATCCTAGGGTTTTGCCAAACAAGTCGATTCTCAGCTCTCTCACAGATCGGTTAACCGCGATTTGAACCCAAAAATTGATGTCCGAAGCAGAATACTTTTGCTTGAGCTTGAGATGCAATCTATCTAGAATTTGAGCATCGTTAGACAAGAAAGATCCATAAACAAAACTCATAAAAGTCTCAAAACTCTTAAATGTTGTATCCTCATCATCAAACATGACATCTGGCACCAGCTTCCAAGGATCATTCCAACGTTTTGATATGATACGTGTTGCTAAAGTCTCTTTAAACATCGGAAGCAATGACAATATCTTCAAGAGCAATTCATCTGGCAACTCAGCGAGCCTCTCTTTCTCCATAGTTTTGTTTATTCTTGGTGCAAGCGGAAAAGAACCCTAGCCAAATTTTCTTTTTTTNAACCCCAGCCAAATTTTTTTTTTTTTTTTTTTTTTTTGTCAAGGAGCCAAATTTTCTTATATGAGTCTATAATTGAACTTCTAATTACCGATCCGGTGTCGTCTTATCTTCCGCTAAGTTAAAAAATCTGCTCTTGCGAGATTGGACCATTTTTTAGATGGGCTATAAATAAAGCCCAAAAGATTTAATGAACACGCGCTTAAATCTGCGCGTTTGATATTTTTGTTTACCAGCTTGGCTCCACTATAACGCTTTTTTGTTTGTTTTTTTGTAAGAAGAGTAACCCTTTTTTTTTTTTTTTTTTTTTTTTTTGCATTTAATCTCATGCAAGATTGGAACTTCGAAAGAAAAGTGAAAGTGAGTTTTTTTTTCCGTCTGTTTGTGCATATTATTATACAAAAGTTTTAAAGGAGAATTTAAATGTTTGACTAAAAAAAAGGAGAATTTAAATTTGTAGCAATGTCTATATTAATTCTAAAAAACTGTGAGGAATATATGTGAATAGGTGAAGTACGTATACCCTAACTAAGGTCTTCAATTTTTATTTATTTTATTTTTTTAGAAAGGGTTTCTCAGGATTTTAGTTTGCAATCTGTATATTCAAGTATCATAGATTTTATTCAGTGTGTACATGACTACTATAAATCATTTGAAACTTGATGATAATTGTCTAATTAGTACTATTAGGTTGGTATTATCCTCTATTCCTCTAGATTCTCGAAAATCAATATTTGAAGGAAAAAAAAAGCTGTCTTTTTTATGTGTCGGGAAAAAGTTGTTTTGAAGATGGACAAGATTCTTGTTTTAAGGATATAGCGTATATAGTAATATACATAAAATGTCAATATAAAATAATTTGATGATATATGGACCACAACTGGCTGGCCCATTAGCCTAATTCCTACAAATTGTAAGGTCGGAGACTTGATTCCTGGTGTGATGGTATCTGTTTTCTGTGGACTTGCCATTAGACCAAAATGACTTCACAAAGGATATACGTTGTAATTTTTCTTTTAAACATTTTTTTGCGGGGAAAAGTCGTTATTATTAGTGATGGGAACTAAAATTTTCGGTCCAATTAACAAAATCAGAAATAAAAAAAGGTGAGGATAGTGGTGACGAGGACATGATACGGATATGTTTAAGAGAATGGGTCTTATCCACTTTGCCTTGTAACACCACCATAGTCTATGGGGAATTGAAAACTCCTAAGCAAATCTAAACCATATATACTACTATTTTAATTACAAACCGACTTTAGTACTATATTTTATCCTCTCTTGCAAGCTTTTAGACCTAATCTCTTTTTGTTTATCCTTTTTTGGTAAATCCCTATATTTTCACTGGAACATCTGTTTATTAGAGAAAAATAGATCTCTTCGTATGTTATCTTATCAAACTACAACTATTTATATCAGTTTGGAATTTAATATTTTGGTATTATTTCTTGATTTATATAGTAGAGATGATATTCTATGTTATAGAAAAAGAATAATATCATATAAAATAACAAATTGAAGTGAAAAGTAAGTTAAGAAAACAAAAAACAAAAAGCAAAAAGCTGGAATATTGATGGTGACGGCCCATAGAATGAGAACCGCATAATCAGAAAACACAATAATAGCAATTAACATATGCGATGGGATAACAATAATTAACAAAAAAAAAGAGAAATTTTTTGAGATAAAAGTGAAATTAATTAAAAGGGTCAACGTTATCCACGGCTTGCACGTAAGTAATACCCACACATATATTTATCTTTTTTTTTAGTCTCTCTTTTAAATTTTAAATAAAGAAATAACTCAAAACCTCTTCACATATCCATATATATTGTAGATGTATATCTGCAAAACAGAACTCATGTTTCTGTGTTTCCAATTCTAAAACAACACACATATCCTTTCACAGACTTTCTTGTGTTCTTTCACCTGTTCAACAATCCTTATTTTCTTATACATACTCAAGAAGATGAATATTCATATGAATCTGAATCTGACACAAATGGGCAACATGATCTATGAAGATCCAAGGAGGATCGAAGAAGAAGACATTGCTCAAGGAGTTTCAAGAACATTCTCAGAGGAAGAGTCATCATCTTGTTCATTATCATCCATGTGTTCTTCGTCTGATTTAACAGAGGATGATGATGATGATGCTTCTTCATCTTCTTCAAATGGACCTCTTGAAGATCTCTCCGACCTCATGTCACATCTCCCAATCAAGTAAGAAAACATTCTTCTTGGAAAGCTTTTGGATTTTTGGGGTTTTATACCTAATGGATCTAAAAAGTTTCTCATCTCATTTTGTTTTGTTCTTGTTTTCTGGTACTAACAAAAGTTTTGTTTATTATCTCAGGAGGGGATTATCAAAGTTCTATGAAGGAAGATCTCAATCGTTCACATCACTAGCAAATGTTAAAAGCCTTGAAGATCTTATGAAGAGAGGATTTAAAAATAGAAACTATGGAGCAAGAACAAAGACATGTAGGAGTACTGGAGGGATTATAGATCAAAGCTACAAAAGGGTTTATAGTCCTAAAGCTACAATCTCCAAGAAACCCAACAAAACACCTTCCTCTGCTCTCTCTTGTCTTGCAAGAAGAAGACATTAGATCTCAGAGAAACATTAGTTTTTTTTCTTTCTTTCCAAGTTTTAACCCTTTTTAACGATTCACCAAATCGGTTTCAGTAACATAACCAAAAAAAAAAAAACATCTTAATTGTGTAGACTAGACTTGTTTATACCCTTTTTCTGGCCTTTGGGTCGTTTGGTTGTATGTATCAAAGCTTGTAAGTGATTCCGAGAAGGTGGAAGCATTTCTGCATAACTATAGCTGTTGCTTCACATAGTAAGAGATTGTCTCTTGTTCCGAACCGATAACCTGTCAAAGTATTTTATGGTTGACCATTGTTATAAGTCACAAGAATAAGGACATTGGTAGTTTGATTATATAAAAAGATTCAAATATGCAATCGGATAAGAATGTTTGAAAATATACCTGCCTTTTTGAGTAGTATTCGGATAAGTTATAGGGGTACCTGCACAGTAAGCTCGGTAACAAGTTAATACATAGCTTCTCAACAGTGAACAGTCTGCAAAAATGTTCACAACATTGGTCTAATCGTATAAGATCTTTTCATCAAAAAGCAAAACAGAGGTATTGACTGATCGATCATGCGTATAGCTCAACAAATCGTAGCAAGTGAAGTCCGAGTGCTTGTTCATCCGCATGATCCAACAATAGTTTTCCTGTCTGCAGCAAAGCAAACAAGATGTTGACAATGTGAAAAGACAGAGAATTCATATGGACCAAGTAAACTTGAGATTATGCAGCCAAAAAAAACACCTACTTAAGCTTATCCCTGTCTTTGCCAGACTTTGTGATGATTGAGCAGATCCGAGCATGGGTGTAGAGAAGGTAAGCAGCTGTATTTCCCTGATCATGACATCTTATCAATAAGCACATTTCTACATCTCATTTCTTAATATGTAAACATCTATATGGTTTCAGTAACCTTGTCATTAAGCATATGATTGACGTTGAATGTATAATCTGTCAATCTGATGTTCATCAAATCAGCATACCCTCAAAGCAGATTAACAAAAGGGTTAAGTTAACATAACCTTAAGAATATAAAAAAGCTCACTATCAGAAACATTTTATAGAACATCCATCCCATTTGTGCTGCCTTCATTACAAAAAAAATCAGAAAACAAATGACACTTAAGTACTTTCATCAAGGATGCATCATCTGTCTAGACTCAGACACTTACTTCACAGCACCATTTTCAACTGCCTCGGCTGTTTGGTCAATCTACTCAGGGGTCCACTCACAGAGTCAATCTTAAGGTTGAATAATTTCACATTAGTAACTAAAAAGGTGAATGTTTCAAGCATACCAAAATGTAAACAATAACAAAGGCATTATACCGCGCTCAATAAATTGGGAAAAAAACATACGTTTTCACCATAGTCTGTAAGAAAGATTCCAGTATCTTCATTGTTTAAATAAGTTGAATGTACACTACAGTACATGTTTATAACTTCTTCCCTTCTTGTCTTTGGGTCGTTTCGTTGTATGTGTCAAAGCTTTGTAAACACTGATTGATTTCCGCATAACTATGGCTGTTGCTTCACATAGTAAGAGATGGCTTGTCTCTTGTTCCGAACCGATAAACTGACAACGTTTTCTACAATGGACCATTGTTTAAAGTTAATAATCAGAGCATTGTCTGTGTGGTTATGCAAAAAGATCAATCTTTTGTATAGAATATTTGCTCTAGTTAACGGATAATTAAATTATAGAGGTACTCAGACTATACAGTCGGTAACAAGTTGGTACATACTACAGAAGGATCTAGAATACTAAAGAATATTGCCTCCTCAACCGTCTGCAAAATCGCTTTTAACAACATTGAGGTAACCGTATAAGATCTTTTTTTTTTGGTAAAAGGTTAAATTTTATACCGTTTTTGACAGAAGTTACAGAGACAACTAGAAACGGAAAAGACCGAAAATCTAATACAGGAAAAAAACAACACACACAACAAACCCTACTAATGGGCATGGGCCTGGCCCTTTACAACAAAGTTAACGGGTACAAAATGGGTGGCCGGAAAACGGATTCCGTTGCCGGAAAAAGGACTCGGACCGCGGCGATATTACCGGAGGCAGAGGCGGAGGGCACTAATGTCAGCGAAAACGAAGTCGGCGGCTTTGTGGACGGTTCTTTGAGACGGATCCTTTGCCGGAAGTTTTCGAATCCCGTCGCCGGTCCCGATCGCCGAACCACCAGCCTGCTACAGACCTCCCGACGTGCTCCCGCGTCCGACAACCGGCTCTCCGGTGTCAGATCCTCACCTAGCGATCTGACACACTTCAGATCTATCCTCCTCTTCCCAGCTCCGGCGGATCTGACCAACCCGAGTAGCATCCCGACAGATCAGGTCCGATGAAAACCATAGGCGACGGTTGCGAAGACTGTGGGCTCAGGCAGACCTTCGAACCTTTCACCGGACTCACAACAATATCCAGCGCCTCCGTCGTCTTCCGTCACGGCTGCAGCATCTGATTCAGGCGACTGAGCCGAGAGCTTCCCGAGAGCACTGCGGCGTCTTCAAACCGTGGCTCAGCGGTTTAGCTTCTCCGCCTCCCGAAAGCCAGAGCCACCACCGCGACGACGAAAGCGAGGCCGTTGTTGACTCGAAAAGAGGATACTACTCACCGCCGTTAACTCAAATTGAATGGACCGGACCAGCAATGAAGCGCAAAACGGAGATGGAGACTATCTCACGACACCGGCGATGAAACCGGAGTCGGAGAAAGCCTCCGAAGAGAGAGCGGCGGCAGATGAGCGAAACCCTAGATCTAAAATTTGGGAGAGAAAAAATTGTATTTTTTTATGAAAGGTTACCTGAGAGCCACTTTCCTCTCACAAGTAGAGTCTTTTTCTTTCACTTTCACCGTATAAGATCTTTTCATCAAAAACAAAAACAGAGTTATTGACTGATCAATTAGTTTTGTGATACTTTGTAAGATCCTGTTGTTAGATCACATCTCAAGTAGAAATTGTTTTGGCTTTCTCCCGACAAACACTTTTGTAAAACCTTAACTCAGGACACATCTTTAAGCATGCAGAGTTTTTTTGTGGCTTGAGTAAGAAGATTTCTATAGAGGATGAGTTGTTTGTTTCAAACGGTGTCCTTTCGGCGCTACAAGTCTGGGCCATTTAAGCCTTTTATGACCCAAAACTCGGCCTACTTGGCCCACTATTTTTCGTTTATTTTG
This sequence comes from Erysimum cheiri, assembly GCA_900406345.1. Classification (NCBI taxonomy): domain Eukaryota; kingdom Viridiplantae; phylum Streptophyta; class Magnoliopsida; order Brassicales; family Brassicaceae; genus Erysimum; species Erysimum cheiri. Next base: position 25,563 of record OVAQ01000317.1, on the reverse strand, counting down.
CTATACAATATATGTACGTACTGATCTTTCATATTTTTAGTTTTTTTTTTTCTTAATAAAAATTCATTTATAGTGCCAGAATAAACTTATTTATCAAAAGCCAAATCTTGATATTTTCACCGCATAACATAAATACGAAAATTTTCATCAAAAATTGTTTCGTATCCAATCAAAATTCAAAGCAAAACCACTGTTTTGGTAGAGGGTTATGCGTCAATACCAAACAAATTAGAACCTATTTTATTTCGGGATAAAATAAGTTAAATAGTTAAATTTTCTTCAAAAATATGCCATGTGAAAACTTAAAAGGTGTTTGCTTTTTGGTCGCTCTCACTCCAAAAAAGAAAGCATATTAGCAGCTTTAAATTGCTTTTCGATTTAAGATTCCGATTAATATAATCTACTCCTGTTTTAGTATACGACTAAAAGGTCGATAACCAAACCATTGTTAAACTAACCAAATATAATAGATTATTACATCCAGATAGATCCAGCTTAACGGTATGCAAATTTCTCGGTTTCTGTTTGCATCATATCTCCATTTTAAGATTTTTAAAGTCGTAACTAAATAAATTAATATATCAAAGAAAGAAATATAATAGACAAATCATAACATTAATAATAAAAGTGTTATTGATATTCGGATGAGTCAAATTCAACAACGATACACAATAGAGAGAGATAAAGAGATCAAACATAACCAACGTAAAATCAACTACGAGATGTCAAGAACTCAAAGAGAAACAAACAAGACCAGACTTCAACATCAATAAATTAGTTGATTTTACTTGATTCATTTCAACATAAAAAGCAAAGAAGAAACTTCTTAAAAGAGAAAGCCAAAGGCCATCACCGCTACGGAGGCGAAGAAAGTAGGGATAAACGAGGAAGCATCGGAGGTAGGGCTCGGCGCGGGAGCGTCAACCGCTGCGACCGTCTGTTGAACCGCAGAGAATGCTATCATTGCAACCAAAACCGCCACGAAAAGCTTCATCTTCATTGCCTCCATTGTTTTGGAATATTTGAGACTTAGAGAAAGCAAATCAAGAGAAGAAAAGAGGTTTTGGTGCTTATTGTTGTGTTATTGTTTTTGATGTTAATTAGTGTTTATATACACGAGTACACATGTAAGGCCAAGTGTGTACATGTCACTTTACACCAACGCACTGAATAATTTAATTTTGATGGTTTCAATACTTTATTGTATATCCCACTATAAATTTTTGTTTAATTCGTAAGAAAGTTATATAACAAATGTGTTATGTTGTACTATGGAATTGATTTATGACACGTAAAGGTTTTAGTTGATCAACTATGTAAATAAATAGTTGAAAAAGAAGAAATAGTTGGAAAGAGCAGCGTGCACTATTTAGGACGGTGTTATTCTTAATCAATTACGACAAAAAGTAATCAGTTTTGGTAATGGATTCATTGGAAAATTTGATCAAGTGTGCTCAAGTGCTGATTCAATGAATGCTAATTTTCTTTCTCCGAATGATCTTCTTTCCTCTCTTGGTACACTTCATCTGTATATAATTTTTCCCTAATAAAATGATTAATAATTTTGTGTGTGTGAAATGAGTAGAGATATGAGAGAAGAGAAGCAATGAGCTGTTTTAGTTGTTTCTTATAGGTAAAGAAGATGGAAATTGGATGATGGTTCCATGTGCTCCAAGTTGTAACATGATTTGGCCTAAACCCATATTTCCCCAAATTATTGTTCTCTTTTTTTTTCTCTCTCTCTCTTATTTCCCAATTTAAATTTTGTTATTAATCGAATTTGATACTTGATTTGGCGTATCATTTTTTCGGCGTATCAATATTTGACTCCAACATTATTAAGTCATTATTGCAAATTTTAATTATGTATATTATCATAGGTATTTCGTCGTAACCTTTCTCACAAATTCACAATTATCGGGGAATTCATCCAATCCAATACTTTTACCGTTTTACGTATACAAATCTAATTTTACAAAGAATAGAAAATTTATAAATAGACTTTCTAACAATTAACATAGTAACATGTATCATATTTTAGCCTTTAAATCTAAGATTTAATACTTGTTTTGCTTTTTGAATTTACACTTCTTTAAATAGTTGGCGTCTAATTTTAGGTCATTTTAGTCACTTGACTGATTAATTATAAAATTTAACAGCTTAATCATCATTTTTTTTTTATTGTAGTGTCAAATAAAAGATTTATAAAAAAAATTGACACCCATTACTAACCACTTAAAGTTGAAATGAATGATTAATTGGTACAATGAATCAAACCTCCATCATAAGCAAACGCAAAGGAAATACTCTTTTTTTTTTTTTTGAGGTTCTGGGAAGGAAATACTCTTAAGTCTTTAACACAACCAAATTAAAGATCCTGTGACCTCCTTATCTTAAAGGTTACTCCTACATATTACAGACTACAAGAGAGAGATATGATCAAATTCTCTCTTTCACTTTTACAAACTACAGACAAACTCGTTTTCTTCCATCCCAAGTAACAAATAAAAACCGCAAAACCAAAACTATTACCTAATCAAAACCTAGAAGGCACTTTANTAAAAAAAAAAAAAAAAACCTAGAAGGCTAGAAACCAAAAAAGTAAAACAATGTCCAGAAAGAACAAAACACAGATAGTAAAGTGTAAGAAAAAATCAACAAAAACGATATTTTCACACTTCACACAAACACTAAGAAAATTCCAGTACAAGTGTTCCTCTACATCATCATATTCTTTCTTTTGTTCATCCTCTACTGACAATTAGGGTTTCTTCCAGGACCTCCATAGTAAAAAAAATGTCCCCAATCATCATTCTTACCAACCTCAACATCATAGCAATTCGATTTCTCAGTGAAAGTGTTGAGCCCTTTTGGTTCTTTCAGATTATTAGAGCTGTCAACAACTTGAATGTTCCTAAAGTAACTTGCTTTCGTGAAACCTTCATCCGGAAATTGACCACTTCCCATTTGCGTGGTAGTGTGGTGACCATCTTCTTCCATGTTCACTACTTCTCCGCCCCACTCTACTATCGATGCACTATCTGCTAAGTATGAGAATAGAAAGCTTGGCCAGTATCCCAACACATACCCATCCCCAAACTGCATCCACCAGTGCCCTTCTTTTGGATCCTACAAGAAAAATGTTCCCGAGTTATTGCTTTTTATTCATCAGAGACACTTACTGTTTCATCAAATTAGCATATCTAAGGACAATAAGGTGCTGTGTTTAAGAATCTCATGAAATGAAATGATTGAAGCTCCACAAACAGAAACCGGTTTGATTCATCAAGCACAATTACAGTTTGCAGTTTTGAGGTAAAAAGCTGAGTAATCGAAGAGCGCTTTGAAAAGAAATGGTACTTTGAGAGGAGATTTAACAAAATGAAAACTGGTTTTTACCTTCCAAATGGTGATACTAATATCGTATTGTGGGTTATGGAAGCCAGATACAGGAGAAATACTGGCTCCCATTGCTATTTGACTGTTGATTTGTATAAAACCCGAACAAAGGAGATTGTAGCAGCCAGTAGCTTGATAAGCATCGCTCTGTTGTTTGTTCCAACAAGACATATCCATTAAAAATCAAACTTTATTAGCCCAAAAAGCATACTATATACTCTCAGGTCATTAAATACTGAAGAAAGAGTAACAGTTTTCTTACCGTCCAGTATGTGAAAAGCCTTGTGTTGTTATCGCCATATAAATCCGGACTAACCTGATTTGTATATATATATATGTCAGTGAAGCTAAGAACACAAGTGTGATTGAGATTAAGTCTAAATGGTATATGACTATATATAGGTTGTTACCTGCCAGCCAGCTTCAATGCTGTTGAGATCTTGACCAAAAGAACCTCCAAGAATCCATAACTGAGACAAGCTGAACTCATTAGAGTTTTGCACTTTGGGTTCCCATACATTTATTGTCGCCTTTGCCCCATAAAACTTGCCTCCTTCCACATAAGCTATCGCGTGCTAGATCGTCCACAAAAGCACAAACCAAAGAGAACTTTTAGATCAAGAATTCACAGAATTCATCGGTATATAGGTAAATATCACTAAAGTCTACCTGATGACCACTTTGGTTGATGAGATCAGGATCAGCAGATCGTGGCAGAGGAACAGTGCGGAGCTTCTTCTTACCATACCGTTTAACAGAACTCGCCCTCAAGACATCCTCTTTCCTTGTCCTCCTCACTGGTATTGTCCCTTCAGAACACACTCCGTTCTGGTGCCATAACTGAGTTATTGGATTGACTCTCTCTTTTGGTTTCTCAGACACTTTGTTCTCATCAAACAGCCCTTCTGGAGTGTAACTAGGTTTCGTCTGTTTAAAGAACTCATAATATGTTACAACATAAGCAAAATTGAAAGTATAAAAGAGTGTGAAATTTGAGGCAAATGCTGAAACAAATTACCTGAATCTTGTGATCTTTGAGGAAAGGATGATCAAAAGCTGGTTGCTTAGATATGTGAACACAGTCTATTATGTCACCATCTGGACTCTGTTTGAAATATATACCACACACACAAAAGAGAAACTGTAAATCAATTTGGGGTAATATTCTATCACAAGCTTCAAACTTTCCTACATTTTCACATAGTAATCCCAAGAGAAACTGTAAATCAGCTAAGCTGGTAACAGCCAAAACATAAAGAAACAAAAATCGAAAAATGAAGGTTAAGAAAAAAAAAAGATTGGAAAACCTGAATGCTCTTAACGGCTGGTTTATTCAATCGATTCAAGTGTTTGTGCACTTCGAAATTCTGCCTTGAAACACTGAGTCTCCCTGCGCACGTTAGAGAGAGCAGTCCCCAAAAGCAGAACCAAACCAGAAACCCTCTGAAAACCCTCTCCTTGCTAAAATGCGCAGCACCCATCTTAACTCTAAAGCAAACAAGAAGAGACAGAGAAAGAGAGAGAGTGAGAGAAAGGAAGAAGCTTTTTTGGGGTATGCTTCACACTTATCTAACGAAAGGCTTTATTTGGTGTGAAGTTTTGTAAAAAGCTAACACCTTTATAATTATCTTCTTCTTCTTCTTCTTCTTCTTCTTCTAGTAGAGAGCTCCCACTCTGTAACCCACCACCACTAACACCAGTGATTCTGCAGCGACATTGAAGTGGGACTCTCCTTTGATGATGAAAAAAGACACCACTTTTTTGTCACTCCCTCTCTCTCTCTTTTTCTTTCACATTCTCTCTCTCTCTCTCTACTTTTAATTAGATCACTAAATACACCTTTCTGGTGTAATTAAAAGACAATTAAACACCCAACTATTTTTTTTTTCTGTCTTCACCCAATTTTTATGAAAATATATTTTACGGCCCCAAAAAATACATAATTACGAAAGCGAAACCGTCTATAAAAATGATTTCGAAGACCCCAACTTTTTCTTAAAAAGTGTCAGCCTTGGCTTGATTAATAATACTCCCTCTGTTTCAAAATAAGTGTCGTTTTAGTTTTGTGCACACAGATTAAAGAAACAATTAATTTTACATATTTTCTATATAAAAACACAATTACTTATACACCTAACCACATTTCAACCAATAGAATGCATAAAACAAACTTTTTGTAATTAAACTTACAAGATATTTAAATTACAAAATCTAAAAACAAAAAACATAATCTAAAACAAGATGCGAGTGGAGCCCATGAGTCATGGCGAGATTGTCGATGCAACTTCTTGTGAATTTTTCACGAGCTCCGCTCCAAAGAGCGACTAACCATTATTATACCCTCTTATTACTATTTTACATAGATGGTCCTTGCATTTAATTGCATCTAACTAATTTATCACTCAATTTGGTAATTAAGTGGACCTTATAACTAACGATGGAGAAACATTATGTTCTCAAAAATTAAATATTTGCGTACTTTTGAAGCATATATTCCTCTTTATATCAGTGTTTCTTTTCCCTTGAGTTATTATAATTTTGAAACGAATAAATTCTGAAACATCGTATCGAACGATGTCAATAAATTAAGATAAGATAAAGGAACGAGAACAAAGTTCTCTGCAAAAAGTAGCAACTTTATCACTAGTTTTTTACAAAATATTGTTGACCCATCATTCTACTGGTCGAATAGCTTAGGAGTATTACTTTTTTTCTTAGTTACAGATTAAACAGCTAGTGCATAATTTTTCTCTTTTTATGGCTAATAAATAGTAGTAACTATTAAGATGAGTGTTCTATAAAATAAATATTTTTTTCTTTAGGTTGACAAAGTTAATGTGGTAGTTATAAAGAAATAAGCAAATAGTATAAAGTAGCTCAAACGTAAAATTTCTTTGGCCATTTTAGATTGGATTGGCTTTATAAACTAATCAATAGTAGTCCAATTTCATCGATCTATTTGGTCTAGGTTAATAATCAATTTTCGTTCGGCGTTTTGTTTACTACTGCAATTTAGCATAATGATAATAGCTATTTTTTTGTTAAAGAATAGTATTAAACTCTTTAAACTAAGCTTAGATTTTTATTTACCATCGTTGATTAAACGGATTAGATAAATAATATGTCCCATCACCTATTTGTGTATATCATCAAATCTCATAAGTAGTTCATTTTCTGCTAATTAACTAGTATGGAATATTAGCTACTTTCTGCATTTTTTTGGTTTAAAAACGTCTAGAAAAATTGGTTTTTAGAAAATTATAAACCACATTTATCTCTAACAATATCCAAATTAAACATTATAGAAAATAACTGCATGTAAATCTTATAAAAGTATAAAAACGTATACTGTAGTGGTGTAATTCGAGAAATCAAAATATATAGTTGTTGCCTCGTAATAATGTCGTCTTTGGTTTGCCTACAATAGTTTCAATCAAGGGGGAGTAATAGTATATGATGGGGAAGCAGACACAAGATTCTCTCTCCCGATGAAACTGTTGGTCTCACTTCTGTTTCGGTTTGCTCGCCGTTAACTAGGACATGGAGCCAATTCGCCGTTTATATTTTAACGGCGTTATCTCAATACGATCGATTTCATCACCATACACGTGTACGGTGCGTAGCGTCTGTTCTCGATGAAGGGTAAAGACGGAAGAAAGATCTAACGAACGGTGGGGAATCCAATGAGGTCAGTCAAACAGTGTAGCAGAGCATCATTATGAGATTCCACAAAAAGAGATTTTTACTTGGAAAATAAATAACCCATAAATGAAAAGTATGCAATTGCAAATTTTAATTTCACTGATTATAGTTTTAAAACCGTAGCGAATTCTTCTAATTAATTTAGAAGTCTATAAGTTAAAATCACCATAAATGCTACTTAAACTCTATTCGACTAAAAAAAGAAGAAGCTAAAACGCTATATTTACGAAAAAGTCAACAGTAACTAAATAAGAACGAAGTCTATGAGGTCTAGTTAAAATCTTAATTCTTCTTTTGTTAGAGATAGCTTTGAGTAGGTAGGTAGTAGAAAAGATGAGCTTTTTCATGTTTTTTTTTTATTATTATTGGTTTTCAAGAAAAATTATAGTAGTAATTAGTATAATCTTTAACCAATTGCGCCATCATCCTCGTTAATCACCACATTTGTCTTTTCTACTTTTTAATTTTCATATATTTATTTATAAGTTTATAACGTGCGTGCACTAAAACAAACAAGTGATTAATAAAAATGATATTGACAAAAAAAAAAAAGTGATTAACCCAAATAACCATCAACGGTTCAAATAATCCCTCAATGCTAATTCGGACCGTTGGATGCACCTGGTGCACTACTTACCGTTTTTTTGTTTCATTGTAAAACTAAAAACACATCACTTTGAGGCAATTTTGGAAAATCCGAAAATGTCTACATGGCATATTCTTTTCAGAACTCAATTTTTTGTCCTTGACCATTTTGGACAAACGTCCAAGTGGATCCTGAGAAGTGAGAAGTGAGAACGATTATATAATAATATTATTACAAGGGAAAGTAAAAACCTGTCAGTCCAAACTGTCGACTGGCCACATATGTATATGCTTGCAGTGTTTACATCAGATAGATTTTGTGAATCTTTTGAGAATTTATCAAAATTTTGTGATTCGTCATTGTGGGATCTTATGGATATTATGTGTTTTCATCATTTCATGCGTCTGAATTCTTAAGCACGGGAGATTCTGAGGAATGCTCATGTGTTTGAATCACACGGAAGTGAACTTGTTGGAACACATGTGTACTAACTACTCTAGTTCTTTTTATTTTTTAAGGGTAACTGCATATTTTTACATATTTTGTATTATTTTCCAAAACTAATGCCATGATTGGTGTTTTTTGTTTTGTTAAAATCGAAATCTACTTATGACATGTTTTTAGTTGTGAGATTTATTGTTCTTATGAAAGATTTGGACCCTATTCGCACAGAACCTGGCCCGTTGGCCCAAATTAGATTTGTTTTTGGTAAACCACTTTGGTTTTTCCCTATATTTCTCGGCCTGGCCCAAATTATATTTTGTTATCACTTTTTTAAGAGTCAAATATTGGATCTTCTTTAAAATTTCGAAATTTGATTCCAATTTAAAATACCTCAGAAGACTCAACCTTTTAAATTTTTACATTTTAGTACAAAGAGATTTCCTCCACCAATCATGACTACAAATCTTGAATTGGATTCCAAAAAACTTCTCCAACCTGCAGGAAGAAGGTCAGCAAGAACTAATCAGTAGGAGATCTCAAACTTTGACGTTGATGAGAACACATCATCATCATATTCATACACACCCCAAAAAAGATGGAGACTTCATCAGAGAATCGGCGCATAAGAAATTCAATTCCAAATAACACACTAAAGAGAGTTCATAGATTTGATAAATGTACCTTGCTCTATCCCATGATCACTCTATCCCATGATCACTCTTCGATTAGGTAGAGCAATATATAACCACACCAAACTATCCACACTATTGCAACAAGAAGAAGTACTTGAACTTGATCATCCACATTAGTTTCTGATACATAAAACTAAAAGTATGCATACCATCGATCACAGCTAATGATGATTCCCTGTAACCTTATATAGACCCTTTACAAATAGAAATTATCGACAAAAGACCGAAAATTCTAGCTAAAATGAAGCTTGATGAGCTCCAAATCCTTAATATTCACCCTCCTAATTGCAATCAGACATCTCCTAATTGCAAATCCTTAATCACCATCCTAATTCCACTAACTAAACATTTTTAGGTCAAATCAATCTTTCCAAAAAACAGAATAAACTCAAATTGCTAGATAATCTCCATCAATCAAAAGCTAGATTTGGACAAGTAATAGATCAAAGCAAGCTCCGTTGACTCCTTTAATATGATAAAAGCTAAAACTAATACATCCCCAAATGCTCAAATATCTTCTCTGATTCTATAAGTTAAAAGAAAAAACAAACACTCCGATTATCCAACAATCCCAAGAGATGAAACCCAATAATCAAAACATGAGCTTTCTCTAAAAAAAAAAAAAAAAAAAAAAAAAAATCGGAAATTTCGTCACTCCAGATGAAGATGATAGTAATTGTGACGAGTAACAATCGAAGTCGACGAAGATGATCCATAACCATCATCGTTAACATCACGACCATCAAAATATAAAATCTCTGGAGGTGGAACACATATATAATTCCAGAACCAGAAGACGAATCGACCCAATTGCTGAAGCGGAAAACAACAAACGAGTTGCAACATCTCGCCGCTGCTGATTCGATCCGACGGCCGAATCAACCGTAGTCTCTGAAATATCTCCGCCGATAAATGGGCTACGGACATCACCGTGTCGCTCCGGAACACCATCGTCGTCTTATCACAAACAAAATTGGATTTTTGTTTCTTCTTTGATTTTCTCTCACAAACGAAGGATCTCTTTTGATTTGTCTCTGTGTGTAAACTAAAGAAGCGAGTAAAAATGAAAAAAAAAGGTGGGATTTTTCGTTTTGAGATGATTCCAGTCCTTAGACTTTAACCGATTCGATTTAAATCCATTTGAATAATTCCAATCCATTTATCGGTTTAAAAAGATATTTTTTCTCTTTTTATATTAAAAATTTCTAAAACCGAATTGGAAAAAGAGAAATTTATCTAACATAAATAAAATTTAATGGTTGAAATTTGTTACTGCTATATTTGATGAGAATCTAATAGAAATTTATAATAAAGCTGTATTAAACTATTTATATGAAATTTAGTTTATTATAGTTTTTATTCTTTGTTTATAAACAAACCAAATAAGAAAGACATATTTAGTTGTGTTGTCAAAGACATATCTAACATATTTACTAATTTACCACATAATTTCAAACACAAAAAGAGTTTTCGACAAAAAAAAAAAAAACCAATTTGGTTTAAATGAGATATTTATTCTTTTTTTCTTCTTCTTTTTTTTTGGGTCAAAAAAGAGATATTTATTCTATTTACTAAAATCCAAAATATGAATGCAAAAACTGTAGACCAAAAAGAACAATAAACAAAACCAAAATTTATTTTCTTGAAAATAAAATTTCATTATATACTTGTTTAAAACTCAAATGCAAATTAGAAACAAAACCATATCAAACCGATTTCTATGAAATTTTATACTCCTTCTGTTCCAAAATATAAAAGGTTTAAGGTATTTTTCTTTGTTTCAATTTATTAGATTTTTTCAAGTTTTAATGCATAATTTATATTTATATAATAGTTTATGATTATTTATATTATGCAGTCTTTTCTTTTATTAGTTGAATTTTAATAAATGAAAAATATTTATTGTTTTTTAATCTTTAATCCTTGTGTTTTTAGTCAAAACATCTAATAAAATGGAACGCGGGAGTATAACGCAGTGGCTATTAAACACAACGATTTAAGGATTAGCCCACTCATGCAGTTAAAAGAACTTTTGATTCTTCATCCTCTGTGATTTAGACAGTTGTCTTATAAATCATCACCGCCAATAAGATTTGTGGGGCTTTCAAATTTAATATTTTAACACTTTATTATATTCTAGACACAATCACTTCATCTTGTTAGGCACGATCGTTACACTTTAGTATTATTTAATTTATTTGAAAAGTACTGAAATACCAACGGTCCAACACGTATGAAAAGCCAATACTGTCTTTTGAATCTTGACCATCCATTTTTTTATTCATTACTCCTCTTTTTATTATTCATTACTCCTCTTTTTATTATTCAAAAACCTATTTACTTCTTTCACAAGAAACCATACCACAAAAAAAATTGGAGCAGAAGAAACTTAACAACCCTAAGTTTGATAATAATTAAGGTTTTGATATTAAACCTCAAAGATGGTTAGATATTTGATATTTGCGGTCATTTCTCAAATAAACATCAGATTTTTTAGGGTGGTTTATATTTATAATTGATTTTCCTTTTTTATAGATATAATAAAACATTTGATATGATCTTTCAAATGGTACAAAGAAAAGAGTGGAAACAGAGAGGAATTATAGATTAGAATAACAAAGCCATTCTATGAATCTTTTGTCTCTTTGAATATTTCAAACAACAAAACCTGCAAATTATGCTCTTATTACATTACATTTACAAAGGTAACGTTACCAACAACAAACAGCAACATTTGCTACAAACCTGCATTGTCAAGAAAAGGAAACACAAATTTAATCAGTAAAATCGAGAGAAAGAAAAAAGAGAGAAAAAAAAGTTTTGGATCTTCGGGTTTGTTCTTTTACCTGCTGATTTACTTCTTCCAGTTAAGTGCAGCGAGGACTTTTTTACCGTAGGGATTGGTACGAAGAGATGAGATATGGATTTTAATGGCATCAACCAAAAGAGCATGAAGAGCCAGATTCCCCTGTAAAAATCTTCTCTTTAGGTACTGAATTTGAAACAATCTGGTTATCTAGGACTGGATCTAAATCAATCAACAATTGTGTTTTACCTTGGATTGTTTAATAGCTGCTTGAATGACGTAATTTCCATACTGATCAAGCATCACCTGCTCAAGACGACCATAGCTTATGAGTTCTCTGATGATGCGAGCTCGGTGCTTGTCGTCAGCTAGTTTCAGACACTTTTCAACAACATTGCTGCTACATTTCTGCATCGATAACTCAGTGTAGCTTCCTTGTAATTTTTCGAGGATTTTGAAGGTTGCCCATTGAAGTTGAAGGTCAAAGACATATTGAAGAACATAGTTCCTGCAAAAAGTTTGCATCTTTTCTCCATTATTACAAGAACTAGATTAAAAACTCAAAGAGAGAGATCGAAAATAACCCGAAAGGATCTTGAGAGAGGAGTAGAGCATTGGTAGCGATTTCAGAGGCTAAGCGTTGTTTTTGTTCGCCTTCAGAATATTCAAGACATTTTTGAAGTACACAACATCCATGTCGATCAGTTGCAAGCTCAACACAATGAGTAATCGCAGCTTCGAAAAGGAACTAAAGAGAAAACAAAATGGATTAAAGATGAAAACCGTTCCCAATAACATTGATTCTTTGATGAAAACTGTAAATAATTTTTACCTTTCCGCAGTGAGGTAACAGATACTGCAAGCATCGTTGAACAACGTGGTTACCGTTTACATTTTTTATCAAAGTCACAATGCCATGCTTCAGAGCAGAAATGATGACCGAAATCTCCTCTTGTCGCTTAGCTGTTTCAACGATCTTTTGAACAGCTCTAGTCCTGTTTAAAATGGCAATATCAGGTCAGGTAAAGATCAGAACACAGAGATATTCATATCGAAACAAAACTTCTACGGCTTTACCCGTGCATATCGCAAGAGATTTTGATAAGCACTCCTGGTTTTCTAGTTATGGAATGAACAATCTGCATTCTCTGATCTTCGTTGCATACTTCGAGCAGTTTTTGAATCAAATAGTTCCCGAAAGGATCTATCATAAGCTCACTGATTCGGTCAATGATCTCATTAAAGATCATCTCAATATCATTTCCATCTTTCTCAGCAAATATTTTCTGCAAGAAGCGACAACCGTACTGATCCTTCGCCAAGTAATATATCTTCCCTCTTGCCTCTGCAAGAGAGTTATACTTTGGAGGCTGCAATGTCAGATTGTTGAGGCTCATTGTGAGATCTTCATTGACTTGATGATTCTGCAACCAAAGTCTTCCATCTTGTGAATCATCTCCAGCACCATACTTTATGACTTTAGCGGTGTTCAAACCAAGCTGTGATCTCATTAGAATCTTCTCCGGATAACACATTTTCCTTACCCCATCAAAACTCCTCACACTTTCCTCACCATCTTCTTCATTCCAAAATAAGTTTCTGTTAGACTGTTCAGCTCGGCGATAGTCGAAACCTTCCTGTCTTGGAGCAGTATCCATGCTCTGATTATTATTATAAAGATGGAGGAAATGAGGGTTCATAGAAAAATACTGTTCTTCTTGCAGGTTAAGCCTCTGAAAATTTTCTTCTTCGGTATTTCTCCAATTCATATGAGATTGATAGTGAGACAGAGGCTGCGAGGGTGGCAGGTAATGCTGCGGCTGAGCAGGTGAGATCCCGGAGGAGAAGTTTGGAAAGTAACCAACTTGTTGCAGCCTCCTAAACGTTTGCAGATCGAGTTTTCTTGAATCATACATGTCATATACACAAGGTGAGCTACTTGGAGAGTGGTAAGAAGGAATGAACATAAGATTGGGGTTTTCAGGAGTTTGATTTAAGATTCCAAAGTTTAAGTTTGCTTCAGTAAATGAAGTGGCAAACCCATGGTCATCAGGAAGATATTGTTCTTGGAATTGATCCATCTTCTTGATGGATTGTGATGATCTGTTTGAGCTCAAACATACAGGGAAGTGGTTATAGTCGTTTCCTGAAGTAACCTTTGGAATCTCACCAAGAAGCTTCTCAAATTCATCAAACTCTGGCTCATGTCTGCTTCGATCCATCTCGAGATCAATAATATACACTCACCAGAGGAAAAATGTAAACTTTCACCTCCAAATTGTGATGATCAAATGATTACTCTTGACAACTGCAACAAAAACAAGAACAACTTAAAGCTTAAAACAGACAAAAGATCTTAGTGTCACAAGTTGTTGTTCTTATTCTTTATTCAAGAAGACCTTACAAAGATATAATTAAAAAATTCGTTATTTAAATTCAACAAAAAGAAGCAAAAAGAAACATCGGGATAAGAATCCACCACTAATCAGCAACAAAACATTATAGTTTCTCTATTACTTTTTGTCTCCTACTTCAAATCAAGGAAAAAAACTAGAACATAAGAACAAAGATGATTTTACTGTCACTTATAAGCTGGATCACTCAAAAACAATCATTTACATTTTTACATTGTGAGATCAGAGACTAACACATGATGAATCACATAGCCAAAACAAAGCGATCAATTTTTTAGATATTTAAAACAAAGTAACAAATTTTAGATATTTCATCAGATCAAACTGTACGGACGATAAAAAGGAGGTAGAATCGAGAAGAAAATCTATATGATCGTAGAGATATTATAAAGTTTTAGGAAAAAAACCCAGATAACAATAATGTATGACGATCAGGTTGAAAAAATCCGATCTTTCCCTCCGATCAAATCTTCATCATGTTTTTTTTTAGACAAAACCCACTATAGAGTAAATCTCAGTGACGACAATGCGAGAGATAAAACTTGTTTTGAGAGAGAGAGAGAGAGAGAGAAGAATTACCAGTGAGGTTGAAGAAGCGCCATTAAACATATAAAATCACAAATCGGCAAAAGGTGATGATGAATGGGAGAAAAATATCTCACACACGCAAAGAGAGAAGAAAGGGTTAAAAAAGAAGAAGAGAGATTTAAATACAAGAAAAGAAAAAGAAGAACAATTTTTTTCCGAAAGAGGAAAAAAAGAAAAGAGAGATGAATAATAAGATTAATCACAATAGAAGCTCAGAGGAAAATGCAAAGAGAGTGCGAGAGAGAGTGTTTATATTTGGTAGGCGGCGTGATTGTGAAGAAGAAGGAGAGAAATAGAAAGAGTCACTGTGAAATTTTATTTTGATAAACAACAAAATTAATTAATTTATGTAAAAGATCTGATCTTTTATTTTTTTATTTAGTTATGAAAATAGGAGAAGTAAATTAAATGAAATGAGAAGAAAATAGAAAGTGAAAAAAACAAAAAGAGGAGGGAAGAGGAAGAGAAATAATAAAATAGGGATGCATGAAAATGGAAAGGTCTTTTATGATATTTGGGGTCACAACTTAGAAGTCTCTCTCTATCTTCTTTTGGTTACGTTTCTGTCCCTTTTTTTCTTTCGTTTTATTAATGCCCTCTCTTTTCTTCTCTCTCTATATATACACACACACGTAGATCAATGTATACACGTGTTTATAAGTTTATAACGTATGTTTCTATTCATTAATTGAGTTTCTATTGTGATTAATCTTAGATATTATGGCATGAATGTTTTGTATTGTTTAATTCTTCCCTCACGATCAATACTTTTTACTTTCCATTCGCAATTTTTTAAGCACTTTTAAGGTCGATATTAAATGACTAGCAAGATGCAAGAGAAAGAGAAATGTCATAAAATAAAAATATTTTTCTGAAAACAAAACTTATTCTTTAACCTTTAATTAAATATGTGAAAATACAAGTGATTGATAGATGTCACAATCACTTTTATTTTTCACATATTTTATTAAAAATGGTTTTTTTTTTCAATATCACGCATTAAATCGACTTAACACTGACTTGAAGCTCTCTAAAAATTAAAAGTGATTGAGAGATGAGACAACTATTGTATATGTTTTGTTTTAGTTTACCCATAAAAAATTAGAATTTAATATTTATAACATGTTTATAATTATGTTATCTAGAAAATTAATTTAAACATTTCATGTAGTTAGTTGAAAGTGAATGAATTTTGCTAATTGTTATCGTAACTTCAGTTTCCATTGAACATTTCTTTCTCACGTTCCACTATTTCCATTTGTGTCACTTTTGAATGTTTGATTTCGTTAACATGACTCATAACATATTGCTACGCACTAAAATAAATCAAACGTTCTTTAACAAAAGAAAAAATCAAACGTTTGAAAGAAGTTTCTAGGAAGACTGCACCTCGCCTTCAACAATTCAATTGACAAGAGCACCAATAATCGATTTGTCACTTCGTCTAACTCCATCATCAAGTGTTTATCTCGAGTGGACGGACTGAGTTTATTATGCTTCCATGTTTTTAGCTTTTTTTGCCATGGAACCATCTCTAATATGTGTATAATCCAACGATTGTAACCCTAAAACGTTTTCATTTTTAATGAAATATTTACATTCTTAGAAAGAAAAAAAAACGACACTTATTAAAATACGGAGANTTAATGAAATATTTACATTCTTAGCAAAAAAAAAAAAAAAAGACTACTATATTGTTGTCTTTTACCTTAAGTTCATTATCAACTTGGAGCATCCTTACTTGTAGTGTTTCACTCTTTTGAGTAAGTATATAATTCTATACAAATTTGTAAATTCTGAGAAAATCAAATAAAGATGGTAAACATCTTTAAATATATAGTTAACAAAAAAAAA
This sequence comes from Erysimum cheiri, assembly GCA_900406345.1. NCBI lineage: Eukaryota > Viridiplantae > Streptophyta > Magnoliopsida > Brassicales > Brassicaceae > Erysimum > Erysimum cheiri. Next base: position 9,078 of record OVAQ01000317.1, on the reverse strand, counting down.
ATCTCTAAATGTATGATCCGGAGATGTACAAGTATTTTAGCGATAAGTTGGAGTGGTAAACTATTACGAAATAGTGTAACACTGTAAAAAAAATGATACACGACTGAGAATAACGTTTTTGGTAACGTTTTCAATATTGTTTTTGTGGTAATTGTCAAAGCGAATATTCTGTACTAACAGCGGAGTTACCAATCAAAACTACAGTAATAAATAATTGCTGAAGAAAATAACTTACCCAACCAATCTCTTTTCCAAATACTAATACTTTTGAATAACAATATGATACGTAAATTGGAACTAACTGATTCTACCCAACTAATCTCCTTTTCAAATACTAATACTTTTGAATAACAATACCGTAAGTAAATTGGAACTAACTGATTCTTTTAAAGTAGGTTGATTAGATAGCTTCCTTCAAATAAAAAAATAAAATAAAAATCAATGAAATTATCCAGCCGTCAAAAAAACATATTATTTACCTTCTTGAAAAAGGAATTAGAAAACAGCCAGTGACAAGTACAACTGGAACCCTAATTTGCATAGCTCACAGTCTATCAATTCATTGCAATCAAAACATCTTCTCCATTGTCACGTGATCTCAATAAGCTAAAAGATTTTAATGCAATTCTCAGTTCAAAGATCACTTATTTTCTATCTAGAACACGACCGAACTGTATGTTTGTCGAGCCAATCATATTTCTAACTCGTCATCAGAATAAAAACCATATAATTCTACATTGAGAAATAGGTGTTGAAGACTTTGCTGGTGGCCGGTGGCTAATAAATTTAGAAGCTTATAAGCTAGCCAACAGAACCAAAACGGGTTGCTCGAGGATCTACAATAGATAATCCTATAAATTATAGTATATTAGAGTCGTTTAATTAGAAGAAAAATGTGTGCGGCTAAAATTGTTAAAATAAGAGTTGCAGGTTCTGAGAAAATACTCTGATATATTAGAATGAAATAGAAATGGCTCTTAAATAGCCTTACAACAAACTGAAAGGAGAAATCTAAGGAAATTGATTTGAACGTAGCTTAGTTCCTACTATTACGCCTTATTGATTGACTCAATATCACTAACTAACAGTGACTAATTAGTCTTCGATGACTTATTCAACTCCAACAAAAATTGCTTAATTAGGAGTATAATTTACTTGCAACTTTTAAAGTGAAAATTCTGTAGAATTTTGTTCACATCAAATACCCTTTGGTAGATCGAAAATAAACCAAAAAAGAAAAGATAAAAAGGAAACTTCAAGGAAGACTACTAAGTAACTATCTCTTCCGTAGATTTATCATCAACGTTGAGACTATAAAGTCTGGTTTACAAAAAAAAAAAAAAAAAAAAAGGTTATGAACTAACCCGAAAAACAAAAGGTTACAAAAGATGTGAGTCAGAGTTATAGTGGAACTCACTCGCAGCTTTTAAAGTATGATTGACTTTGAAAAATGCTCTTAGAAAATTTCCCTTATCAATAAATACGTACTTTGTAGATTGAGAATAAACCAAAAAAGTTAGAAAGAAATTACTAGGAATATCAGTTACTTTATTTTCTTTCTTCGGTTTGTTATCAACTTTGAAACTCAACAAATGTGGCTTCGTAATAAATCGATGAACACCATACCAAGGTAAAGATTGTGAGTTTAAAAGTACTCGAAATTAATATTAATAATATTTTTGTTAAATTTAAGTATAAACTCAACAACATAAAGAAAAAAAAAATAATTCTAGGAAAACCACTTAAATTCTTCGTCAGTTTACACATGTTTATATACTTCTAGTCTTTTTAGTTTTTTGGGGAACTCTTACGAGTAATACTGTCATAGACACTATACGTTATTTCTTAGTCTATAAGTGGAGGAGTGTATGTAATAAAAAAAAACAAAAAATTGTCTCTCTCCTCACACCCGGGTATAAGTTTACACTCTTATCTCTCTCTTTTTCTCTCTCTCTTTTATCTCAAACCTTAAATTTAATAATAAAAAAATACTTATACCCACATAACACACATTTACCACTGCACATGGTCTTACGAAAAAGAGAACTACATTGAACTAACCAAATAGATTACTATATGAGTTTACAAATTTTTTTTTTAATAATAAAATATGAGTTTTGATTTGACCCAAAAAAGAAAAGAAAAGAAACCTGACCATATCAAATCTACTGACACATTGCAAACTGCGAATCGTAAAACTCTTCAGTGAAGTTTATTGAAAGATTTGATATTGAATCAGAGAACACTAAAACCAAATTATATGTTCTTCAACTCACTGGAAAACATATAATTTACATCGGATAAAAGGTGTGTTTCAGATAAGAAAATAAAGAACTTGGTCGTGGCTTTTGCTTACTCAGAAACTACTCTGTTCTCATTGCTAACTTAGAAGCCGTAACCTGAAAATCCAACAGAGATTATTTTAAAGAAAAAGTTGCGAAATTCGCTGATGATTCAAGAAGAAGAACTAAGATAAACCTGAATTGTCCATAGGGTTTCCAGCAGGAGCTGCTGATTCAGGCTCCTTGATCTCCACAACAACACAATCAGACATCAAGAATGTTTTAGCCACGGATGAAGCATGCTCTAAGCAACATCTCACAACCTTAAATAAGAAATCATCAGTTAGCACCCGAAATAGCAGATTTCAATGTGTGAAAATGTTAGGAACTTTGCTCACTTTGGTTGGATCAATGATTCCTGCAGCCATTAGATCTTCATATTTACCAGTTGCAGCGTTGTATCCGTGTTTTGGGTTGTCGCTAGAGAGTACCTGTCAACCGAAAAAACGCCAGTCGCTTAGTTTCTAATATCAAAGGCTCAGACTTGCAACCTGTATAAGATGATCTTCATATTGTTTACCTTTTCGCTGACAACGCTACCATTAACACCAGCGTTCTTGGCAATCAACTTCAATGGGTAGCTCAATGCTTTCTTAACAATGTCAGCTCCAACCTGGAGGTTAAGATGATTCAAATAATGGTGTTATAATCCAAGAACTCATCATTTATGGTTTTTTCTGGGGTGCTAGTCTTTTGGACTAACCTTTTCTTCATCGTTTGCTAGAGTGTCTTTAATTGCATCCACTTTTGATGCAAGTCTTAGCAGAGTACATCCTCCTCCAACAACGATACCTTCTTCCACAGCCGCCTGAAATATAGTTTGAAGGTTTCAACAGTTTAACATGTAGAACATTGTAAGCTCTTTGCTTAGAGATGATGTTGTTACCTTTGTAGCGTTAAGAGCATCTTCAACTCTCAATTTCTTCTCCTTAAGCTCTGTCTCAGTTTGTGCTCCAACCTAAAGAATATAAAACGTTTAAGAATATTCTTATTATCATTACCTACAGTTACTTTTTTGCATCATGTGATTTGTTTCTTATTATCTCACCTGAATTACAGCAACACCGCCTGATAATTTAGCAATTCTCTCATTAAGCTTTTCCTTCTCATAGTCTTGTTCAGCAGCCTACACAAACCCCAAAGCCAAAGACTTAATAGCTGGAAAATAAAACCAATCTTTGGGAAATTTCAATGTTTTTAAGATGTTACCTCAATAAGATTCTTGATCTGTTCAACTCTCTTCTTCACAACTTCTTCAGTACTTCCGTCACCAACGATTGTCGTAGTGTCTTTTGTGAGAACCACTTTACCAGCATTACCCAAAACTTCTGGTCCAACTTTCTCCAACTGGAGTCCAACTTCTTCCCTAATCACAGTAGCTACAAAGGGAAAAACAAACGCCACAACTTTAGACACTAAGCTTCTTTTTTGTTTTTTTTGCATAAAGAAACAGTAATAAAAGAACTTTTAGTATTTTGGTCTCACCTCCAGTAAGAGCAGCAATGTCATCAAGGTACTGGCTTTTCCTCTCTCCAAATCCAGGAGCTTTCAAAGCAGCAACCTTTATGGTACCACGAAGCTTGTTAACAACAAGAGTCGCTAGTGGCTCTTGCTCAATATCTTCAGCAATGATCAAAAGCGGGTATCCACCTTTAATCGCATCTTCCAGAATGTTGATAATGTCTCTAGCATTTGTTATTTTCTTGTCAACAAGAAACAACTGCAAAAACAATAAGAGACATATAGTTTAAAAATTTGGTGAATGTTGATCAGCTATAAAGATTTAACTAGTAAACAATATAATACCTTGCAGTTCTCGTATTCTGCAGACATTTTCTCACTGTCAGTGACAAAGTAAGGAGAGATATAGCCACGATCAAATTGCATTCCTTCAACAACGTAAAGGCTATTCTCAGCACTTTTTCCTTCCTCGAGAGTGACAACACCTTTACGACCAACTTTTGCCATTGCTTCCGCAATCATATTGCCTACTTCGTAATTGTTTCCTGCACTAACCGCTGCAACATCTGCAAGTTCACTGTCTTCGACCTGCAATCCAGAACAGAGCTATGATCAAGAAACCTCTTAAGCTTATGAATAGAGCTATCATTAAGAATCTGACTTAAATATATAAAGTACCTCCTTTGACATTTTTTTCAACTCGGCAACAAGAGCCTTGGTGGTTTTCTCGATTCCTCTAGTAATCAAAACCGGATTTGCACCAGCAGCCACCACCTGCATAATTCAATTTATATCATATCACAACAACCAAACATTGCTTTTGTTCAATTGTTCAGTTCAGAAAGAAAGACCAAATATTACAAACCTTTACACCTTCGGCGATGAGACCTTGGGCAAGAACAACAGAAGTCGTTGTTCCATCACCGGCTAAGTCATTAGTCTTGGAAGCAGCTTGTCTCACTAGCTTAGCACCAATGTTCTCAACTGGATCCTCAAGCTCAACCTAACAAAAAAAAAGCAAAAAGCTTCAAATCTACAAAATCGACTCCACACCAGATTATACATTAGCTACAATAGGAGACAACACAATTACCTCTCTAGCGACTGTTACACCGTCATTTACTATTCTAGGGGAACCGTATTTGCTCTCTAGAACAACATTCCTGCCTTTGGGACCTAAAGTAACCCCAACTAAGTCCGCAAGTTTATTCACACCAGCCTACACAATGAAATGATATGTTATTCAATTGAAAGCACAAATCGGTGAACACAATCATTGGACTCACTTGAAGCTTCTTAATCGCAGTCCCGTCCTTATTGAAATGTAATTGCTTAGCCGCATAGATTTTAGGAAACCTTGCTTTCCTCTGAGCAATACCCTGACTCTTTCCAAAAGAGCTTGATGAGATCGAAACAAAAGATGACAATCGGTTCGAAGGAGGAGCCAAAGATGAGCCCATTGAAGATGTTGCGCTAAAGGTTGAAGCCATAGTTTCACTCTCTACAAAAACCAAGAACAAAGACACATCAAAATCATTACTTTTTTAGCTTCATTGGGTCTAACAAATCCTATAGACACAAATCAAATCAAACTTTGTAATCATCGACACAAAATCAAACAAGGGTACCTAAAAGCAAACAACTTTACGCCTACACTTGATTGAAATGAAAAGATGATTAAACGTAACACTTACTGAGAAGCGATCAAGAGTAGGGAAATGGATGGATCAAGGGTTTTAACGACTGAGAGAGGTTTTCTTGTGAAGAAGAAATTCGATTTATTCGATTGTAAAGTTATGATTTTTATTCGATACAAAGTGTATTTGGTTGCATAGTGTAAACGGACTGGTGAAGTTCGAGGATCGCGTCTTGAATGTTTCAGGTTAAATCTGAGCCGTTGGATCAGTTGAGTTTTGGAAGATTCTCGAATACTTAAACCCTAAACCCACCTACTCGACTCTCTTCACGTGCGGGCGAGTGAGCTTCTTGATACGTGTCAGAAATCCACACATAACAGCCAATACGACTTCGTTTCGCTTGTCGTAAAGAACAAAAACTGCTCTGTTCTCTCTTAAATACAAAAAGCAGAGAACTTTTTGATTACAGAATCGTGAGTAATTTGGGGATCAATCATTGCATTAAATTTTTTTTATGATTTTTTAGGATGTTACACGAGTACAAACTCTAGCTTCTCTATAGACTTTACCCGGTCGACACAAATAACCTTTGTTTGGAGCACAATGAGAATCTTCCGAACAAATACACAATCCCTCCAATGCACATCCTTTTTTCACAATCGTCACGTTCCCTTTTAAACCTAGAATCTGATCGGTCCATTCAGTTGAAAACAATCCTAAAGAATCGAATCTCTCTTTTACTTTCAGAAACGCATTTGCATTCTTGTACTTTCTAATCGCGCCATCAAACGCTACGTTCCTATTCTTTCCCCAATGTGGCAACGCATTGTACTTGAATATCGCCATTTGCTCGATCTCTTCGATGTAATCCTCGTATAGACGCGGTGCCAAGGGATCATCTTTGCTACGGTAGTAAGTTAGGTCAAAGTCTAAACCTTTTTCCTCTTTACCAAGAAAAGCAGGAGATGATGTGACATAGCGGATGAGAATACCATTGCTTCCTTCAAGTGCGCATAGAGATTTCGGTTCAATCTTCACAAGTGCTTTGACGTCGTTGATAAAACCTTTGACACGTGCGAGAGAAACACTGAATGTTGTTTGGTGAAAGAATTGGCCTTTTATCCGTGAATCCCACGGACACGATGTGATCAGTCCGTCATTAGGACTGTCTAGACATGAACCGGAGGACATCATACGGTTTTGCTTTCCAATGACTGGATAGCCTGTGAATATAATGCCTGCCCGTGGAAATTACAAGTCAATATGTTATAAAAAGTTTTGTATAATCTTATATTGTAAGAATCAAGTATAAGCAAGTGAATGAATTACCATTGTTAGTCACGCCGTATGAGATTGAAAACATAAACGACGATACTAGCTTTGCTCTCACACACTTCATATTTGCATCTTCTAATGACTCTCCGCTCTCCTCTTCATAACATGAAGCAAAGGTGTATGAGAAACATTATTTAATTTATTTTATTTTTGTTAATAAGAATGTAAATATTTCATTAAAATGATTTTTTTTTGGAATTCCAATGAAGTAAAACCATTACATTGGTTACATGCCAAAAAAGAAATAAAAACCCCCGAAGCAAATCAAATAGTATATTACTAGTTATGTTGAGAAGTAAAGAATTTACCTATGGATCTATCAATGGCTAACGCTGCCGAGAGTTGTGGCCGGAATGGGAAAAAATTGATCAGGCCATCTCCCGAAGTGTTAAGCGGAAATCGGTCATCCATTCGATACACCACTTGGCCTTGGCTCGGTAACCATATGAAATCCGCAAACTCATGTTTTTCCCCAAAAGTTACCGCTTGATTTCCGAAATCCGAATCGTTTCTCATAACATATGTTAACGATCTCTTGAACATCGGTTGCAATTGGAAAGTTACTTGAGAAATAACACCAAGAACGCCTAGAGAAACTTTGGCTGCTAGAAATTCCTCGGGATCCGTAGTCTCGCTAAGAACCCGAACCTTCGCATACCCATCAGAAGCCAAACCGGGACTCACCATTCTTATCTCGGCCACGTAATCATGTACCGCACTTCCTTTACCCCACAACGAACTTCCGTGGGCACCTGTCCCCATCAATCCTCCAACCGTAAGTCCCCACCAATACGGTGCGTATGGCAAAGCCAGCTCCAACTTAGCCGCTTCTTCGATCAGCTGCCTTAGCGTCACGCCGCTCTCAACCGTCAAAGTCTTGGCCTCCGGGTTGGTACGCACCACATTGTTTAGAAACTTGGTGCTTATGAGAATCCCGTCTTTGCCGTCAGTGCAAACCAGCTTCGGGAAGCTGTGAGAGTACCGAGTCACGACCCGCATTTTTTGGCCAGCTTTAGTGGCTGCAGCAACCACAGAGACAAGCTCAGTCTCGGTCCTTGGGTACTCCACCTTTGCCGCTTCGCATATTGAGCGGTCGGGAAAGGCTCCGTACGAGTTTGTCACTGTACATATTGTGTTTCCGGACTCACACTTGACAGGATCATCCGGTGGAGTTGAGGAAGCAAATGTGAAAAAGCAAAACATCAAACTTAGCCAAAATGACATTTTGTGAGAAACTTTACAAATTAATTGCAAATGTTTGGGCATCCCTCTCATCTTTCTATTTCAAGTTTCAATGACATCATGTGATTCACATGGTCTAATAAAGGGTAAATATTAATAGCGACCTGTAATTGTACCAACAAGAAAAAAAGAAGAAATCAAAATCATTAAATGAAGTATCAGAGGATAACTTATGTGGATAGCTACTAAGCTATATATTGATGGGGTCTGTAGTAGTTACATCACATAGTTACTCGCTCTTTATAAAAAGACACTTATGAGATTTGACTAACTATAAATATCTCATCAAAGTCTTACATAAATACAAATAAATAGTTGATAATTAAGAGCCTTCCGTAGATTTAATAAGTATATTTGGGTAAAATAAATAAGATCTCGTTTGGCTACGATATTCTGAATTTGAGTTGACCATAAATTTCTCAGCTCATTACCAGTTCACAATATACAGGTACGATCGATATGTGGATCTATATTAATTAGGCTTTTATAAGCCTTCTTTTAGGTTTGTCTATATTGGGTTCATCCGATATTTATTAGCTTATGATGTTAGCTTGGTCGGATAATAAAGAAATTTTAAACTAACCATAAACTATGTAGGCCAACATTGATGTATCCAAACCAACAAAAGCCAACATTGTTGTTTTTCTTCTTTACACACATACTTATCACGGTAAGTGTTCGCTTCGCTGGTTTAATCTACTCCTAATGATTAATGACATGAAGAAATGAATGTATTCCATGGTTTTTGCTTTACTGGTGATAAAATGTTTGTGGTTACATGATCTGGTCGTAACAGTTATGCATTTTTTTGGTCTACTGCCTAGGGAAGGTAAATATAGTTAGTAACCAAAAAATGGGTATAAATACTTTTTATAGTCCGTAGTGCAACCTATCTAGTTGTTGACCAAATATCGAGTACTATGTAATTACGTTGTGATATTAGATTATATACTTTCATTTGTTTAATTGATTCTTTTTTTGGCAGGTTAATTACCTAGTTCCCGGTGGAACAATACTTAAGGGGGGTTAGTGGGAGCATGATTTTTAAAGAGTTTTAGAAT
>OVAQ01000316.1:0-28588 GCA_900406345.1 Erysimum cheiri | reverse complement strand
GATCACACGATCCACTTGAAAAGATCTTCACTTCAGAAGATGTTCACCTTAAAAATCAAAAAGAGAACATTAAGTATCAATGTTTTCACATCAATGAAGTCGAGCTATCCTATATTCTATGTCAGACATTGCGATCGTCTCTGCCATAATAGTAATTGTGGAATTCTCGTGGAATAACAGCATAATTTGATTGGGGAAAGAATATATTACCTGGTTGTCTATTGTTGGAGAGGCCTCGTCATAAGTATTCTTGTCAAATACAGGAATTTTCAAAAGAGGAATGTGTTGGATTTTGTAGTAATCTTCTCCTCCTTCTTTCAACTTAACCAAAAATTCCCATTTAGATGTGTAAATACTCAGTTCTTTCAAGGAAGTGACAAATCTCAGCCCATCTGGAAGCTCCTGTAAATTCTCACAGTGACGAATAGTCAGTGTACGAAGATGAGACATGGAACCTTCTTCTACTATCCATTCTTCCAACTGGCTTTGTTCTTTCAATATTAGCTTCTGCAACTGAGGAAACCCACCGCTCGAACAAACCATTTTCCTCCCAACAAACGCGTTATGCCATAACGTAACCACATTTAAGTGAAGCATCTTCTCTAGAATCGGCATTGGATCCTCCACCAAACGACAATGATGCAGAGATATGATTGAAAGGTGAGAAGGGAAGTGTTGCTCATCAGGTAACCTTGGCATATATATAGTCAAATTCAGCTGTTTGAGATGACGGCAATCCAAAACAAATCCTTCTTCATCATTCGTGGGAGCATATACCTTATAACCATATATAGTAAAACTTTCCAGGTGTCTAAATTTACTTAGAGATGAAGATAGCATTGCCATAGTACATTCCTCACTGTTGAATATGATTGAGAGATCGCTTAGCCTTGTCATACGTTGAAGATCAGTCACACTACTATGCTTTGTTGAAAAATTCTGCAACCTCTCCAGGTTGACTAGATTACCCAATTCTAGCTTTGTCTTATCTTGTATTTCCCAGGGTAAATGGAGGTACCTCAATTCTCGAAACTCTTTCAAAAAATTCGACATGTAGATTGGACATCCCAATACATCTAGATTCAAATGAAGAAGCAACTTAAGATTCCGCATAGAAGAAGGTAGATGAGATACCCATGCACGGTATAAACTCAAGTATTTCAAGTGGATTAGCTTTCCGATGCTAGAGGGTAACTTACCTCCTTCAAACCTGCATCTAGAGAGATCTAAAACCCTCATCAATTGTAGTCGTGTAAAGCATAAACCTGATGCCATTTTATCTAACCTCGGGAGCTGCTTGATAAACAAGAGAGATCTAAGTTTTATATTCGGTATATGCACCTCCATATCGAATGTATGACTAGGCAAATCTATGACAAGTCTGCGGGATATACATGGAGATTGAGAGTTTGCAGCTGAGATAGCAGTACTGACATCAACAATTTGTACAAAATTCTCTTCTTCAGATTTACGCAGACAAACTTCTCTCATCATGTCATGCAACTGACATGTTTCAAATCTCGAAGTCATAAGGTCTCGTTCAGAAATAACCATATTTCTCTTCACCAATTCTTCTATGTATCCATCTGCGACCTCACGATCAGACGCTCCATCGTAATACCTTGGCCTTGGTATTCCTTCTGCAGCCCAATAATAGAACAAATTCTGCAGCCCAATAGTAAAACTCCACAATGTTCGACCATTTGCTTACCCATCTCTTCCAGTTCTTTAGAAACCTCATATTCTACACAACATCATCAAGTAAAAATCACTTAGAAGTCGGATCCAATTATTTGGAAGGGTTTGACGGGTTTGAGAGATATCATAACAGAAAATCCAATTATGATCATCCTAAAACAATTTCGTTGATTATGATCAACATGGTAAACAAAAAATAATTAGACTGTCTTGAAAGTTTACCACTAGTGTTTTCTCTATGAAACGCTATCCTTTGAAACATTGTCCAACTTTCTTCAGAGGTTAGGCATTTTGGTTTAAAGGTGACACATGTTAGGTTTGCTTGTAACGCGGCGACACCCTCGTTGCGAGAAGTAAGTAGTACCTTCCAACCTACACAAAATATATCTCTTTTAGATAATTTCCTAGCAAAATAAAGAACATATATATTGGTTCAAGACCAATATGTGTGCCTCGTTTTGATCTTTCGCTTTTGTTTACGAAAACGGTAATATTGAAAAGATAATGATCTAATGTATGTATAAAAATGTAACCTTTCTCTCGTGGAAATATTGGTTTTATTCTGTCACAGTCTTCTTCTCTCCATATATCATCAAGGACAATTAAAACTTTTTGTGTTTCCAACACTCGAAAAGGTTTCTCTTGAAGTTCGTCTTCAGTCATCTCTATTCCTTTATATTCTGGCCTAAGTTTCCGCAAGATCGTCTGCCACACATACTTCCTTGTAAACTGTTGTGAAACACATACCCACGCGAGTCCTCCAAAGTGACGTTTTACTGTCTCATGATTAAAAACTTCTCTTGCAAGAGTGGTTTTACCAATACCGCGCGCCCATCCCGATGATAGAAACCACTTGACTATCTTCTTCCACCAAATAACCAACCAATTTAATAACGTTTTTCTCCAACCCCACAAGAATGCTTCTATTGCGGTTAGAAAACGTTTGTCGGGTTTCCCTTTGTCTTTCTTGCTGTAGAGATTGTGTATACTCGTCATTGATAATGATATTTTGTACACCAAAACTCTTCATTTGGCGCATCACCTTAGAGATCCTCTTGCTTAGTGACTCCATGTCACAAGCAAGTCCCCTGCGTTCCACAATAACGGAAGCAAATTTTTTCACGCTCTTTGTGATGCCACTTGTTTTCCCGAGTTCTTCCTTTATAAGAAAGGTTTCGATTATATCTTCTGCGTCATAGACAATTTCTTTGACCTCTTTCAGAGTGTTACTCACCATCGCACTTGTATGTTTCTTGGCATCTGCATCTTTTAAAAAGCACCTTAACATATTCAGATCACTTTTCAATTCATTAAATTGCTCTTCAACTCCCTGAAATCGCTCAGATTCTCGGCCAAGGAGGTTCCAAAGCTTTTCGACTCCAAATGATAAAAGTGTCTCAGCCATATGTCTCCTGCTCAAGTAGTTTATAAGAATCCAAAAAAAAATCTATAAAGGTTCAAAGTGGAGATTTTTAAAGCTACTAAAGTCTCTACATAGCAGATTCGATTAAACATAACAAACACTCGATATCACAAAGACAGACCAAAGGACCCTATTAGAGATTATTGAAGAATTGTCCAAAGAAGAAGGCAGAAAGTAATGAAAAAGTCAAATATCATACAAAGAAACTACTCACTTCTCCAATGTACCAAGAAACTCCCCTGTCTTCGCCCTTCCAAAGAAGAGATATGATATTCCTTTTCGTTACCAACCTCTACTTATATGTCTTGTAAGTCGTGACTTTGCATAAACAATTAATAGAAGACAGTTCTGCAAAATAATTAACAAAACTATAAGACAAGACCGAAATAGAAAAAGACAAATAGCATGCCAATTAGAAAAGTAATAAAAACCAGAGATATTAATTTTTAAAAGAAATAAGGTAAATAAGACAAACATTTTGTAGAATATTGATTTTAGGGTGAGTTCAATCAACATTTAGAATGATTTGTGTTGAAATAACAAATTCAGTGATTTCAAAAATTACATTTAAATCCACAGAAATTGAAAATATTTTAAGCATTTGGTTTAGAGAATTTCCGTAGTTAAAAATACAAAGATTACATATTATAGTTCTACAACAAATCATAACAATTTCTCTAAAGTTAATCAAAATTATATAAAACTCAAATCATTCAAAATATATGGCTGAATTCTAAGCAAAAACATTTTGTATACATATGTCAGAATAAAATTAGTGTTTGTTTGCCCTATGCACACAGTTATACATATTTCAAATTAATGTTTGTTTGCCCTATGCACGAGTTGTTCATGCTTTAGACATCGTCGTCTATCTCACATAGTTACAAAGAATATCCCAACTCGCCTGGCCGTATGAAAGAGTTTGCATGATCAGACCCTAAAAAGTGACTCTGTTCCATCAATCTGTCGATGTGTAAGTGATGAGAAGAAGAGTAGATAAGAATGTCGATGTTCAAAGTGAGAGAAGATTTAGAAATTTTAACGATCACATATCAATTTGGAAAAAAAAAAAAATTAGAGGGAAAAAGTGTGTTTTCATATTAGTTCAATCACATGTGACATGTTATAAAAAATTAACAGTGTTTTACGATTTCGTTTAAGCCGTTAACGATAGTGAAATTTCCAGATGTGAAACCGTTGAATTTTGATACTTTGCATATTAAATAGGAGGAAATCATTATTAATTGAGGTATATTCTTAAGAGAGTCAAACACTAAAAATAGTGGCTCCGATTGGTAACCAATAAAAGAACAGTAGGAATGAAAAAAGGAACGAAAACAAAGGAACAAAAGGAAAAGGAAAATGAGTAAAATAAGGAATTAACAGGAATATATTGCAGATGAAAAACTGAACAAACTTTCATTGTAAATGGTAACAAAAGAAAATAAATAAATATTTTTATTTTTTTAACAAAAATACTATAATTATAAGAAAATCATTTAATAAGTTTAGTTCAGAAATTTCATTTAAAATTTAAAATATTTCTATTAATTCAAAATAAAATTATAATAAAAATTCGAATATTTATTATAAAAACATTAATATAAAATTATTTATATTTTAATATTAATATAAATAAAATTATAATATAAATTTGAGTTTATAATATATTTTTAGTTTATTTAAGTAGTAATAGTTATAACATTACTTTTTTAATTTATTTAAGTAGTAGTAGTTATAACANAATTTATGAGGAATTTATTTTTTATTTATATATATAATAAAAATATGAAAGTATTTATATATAGAAATGTAAATATTTTCATTAAAACTATTTTAAAATTATTTATTAATATAAAAACGAATTTAATTTTTGTTCCTCATGTTCCTCATCATTCCTCTACAATTTTGGAGAGGAACATTTTTATTCTATGGTTCCTTTGTTTATGAGGAATGAAGAAGAATATAGTAGGGTCCACATGTCTGAAAATTGGAAAAAAGATTCATGTAAATGGTAAAAAAAATTGAGGAACAAAGAAGAACAACACATTCCTCTACGTTCCTTTCCTCAAAAGTGGTCACCAATAAGAGCCAGTATGTATTGTTTTGGCAAACGAAAAAAATTCGGAATTGAGAAATTTCCAAAAAAAAAAAAAATCCTTAATCTTTAATCTTTATTGTCAAAGACTCAAAATAAATACAAAAGAATTACAAAGGTATTAGGGTGTATTTAAACTAGTGTTTTAATGGATTTGTAAATTTTCTACAAATCTTATGTTATTCAATCATGAATTTTAAAAACTCAAATGAAATCCAGTGTTATTTTTAAAATACCTCAACTAAATTCTGAAAAGCTTTTTGAATCCCAAACTATTTTTGTGTCCAGAATAATATCCCAACTTTTTTGTTAGTCTCTTTTAAACCTCCAAATGTGAATCGTATACTTAGTTTACATCGTATATGAAACGGAATTGAGCGGAATTGTAAATGGAAATTCAAATCAACCACGATAATAAAGATTTAACCCATAATCGTAGCTCATATTCTTTGATTTTGATGCAATCAAGTCTTAAAATTTCGATTTAGGGTTCATATGTGAGTTGAAGTTTTAGGGATTTGGAGGTTTCTTTTGTCGTGAAGTGATTTTTTGAGTTCATAATGGTTAATTATATGATGGTATACAAACGTCATAAAAATTCCGCTCAATTTCGTTTCGTATACAATGTAAACTAAGTATACGATTCACAGTTGGAGGTTTAAAAGAGACGAATAAAAAAGTTGGGGTATTATTCTGGGCACAAAAATAGTTTGGGATTTAAAAAGCTTTTCAGAATTTAATTGAGGTATTTTTATGGAATTTTCCCTTTTAAAATCCACTTTAAAATCCAGTGTTATTGAAACTAATTTGTGGATTTGATATTTAATGATTTTGAAGGATTTGAGAGGATTTAAGAGGATTTCCTTAGTTAAAAATATAGAAATCCAAATCTCATGGTTTTAGGTAGGATTTGAAAGGATTTTACCATAAATCATATCAACTTCCATAAAATCATCAAAATCATTTAAAAACCCGTAAAACTTCAAATCACTAAATATTAACTTCAATACACCCCCTAAATCTTGGGCCATCAATATATTTTTGGGCCTGTTCAATTGATCTTCTTCCTCGTACTAAACATAACTTGAGTTTGGTAACAAAAAGTCAAAACACAGTCATACCTCACTAACTCTGTTCTTTAAGGGGGAAGACGAGCAAGTTCCTCGAAGGTGAGTAGTTTTACTTTTTCTTGTCTTTCTGCTTTCTTCTTGGGAAAATTCTTCAATCCTATTATAGGGTCCTTTGGTATGTCTTTTGTTATCTTGACTTTTGAGTATTGTTTTGTTCTGACGGATCTGTTGGGAGCTTGGTAGTGTGACTTTAGGAGCTGAAAAGAACATCTCCGCTTTGAAACTTTCTAAAACTCGTTTTGACTTTTTATTCTACTTGAGCAGGAGATTTATGGGTGAGACACTTTTGTCGTTTGGATTGGAGAAGATTTGGGACCTCCTTTGCCGAGAATCTGCGCGATTTCAGGGAGTTGGTCATCAGTTTAATGAATTAAAAAGTGAACTAGAGACGTTAAGGGGCTTTTTGAAAGATGCAGATGCCAAGAAACATACAAGTGCGATGGTGAGTAACACTGTGAAAGAGATCGAAGAAATAGTTTATGACGCAGAAGATCTAATCGAAACCTTTCTTCTAAAGGAAGAAATCGGAAGAACAAGTGGCGTCAAGAAACGTATCAAACAACTTGCTTCCGTTATTGCTGATCGCAGGAAAACTGCTTTCGAGATGGAAGCCGTCAGTAAGAGGATCGCTAAGGTGATCCGCGATATGCAGAGTCTTGGCGTACAACAGGTGATTGTCAATGAAAATGATACGCAGTCTCTAATCGAAAGACAAAGGGAAATGCGACAAACGTTTTCTTACGATAATGATAGCGTTCTTGTGGGGTTGGAGGAAAATGTGAAGAAATTGGTTGGCTATTTGGTGGAGGAAGATAGTAGTCAAGTGGTTTCTATAACCGGGATGGGCGGTATTGGTAAGACCACACTTGCCCGAGAGGTTTTTAATCATGAGACAGTAAAAAGTTATTTTACAGGACTCGCGTGGGTATGTCTCGCACAACAGTTTACGAGGAAGTATGTGTGGCAGACGATCTTGCGGAAACTTAGGCCAGAATATAAAGATTCAGAGATGACTGAAGATGAACTTCAAGAGAAACTCTTTCGAGTGTTGGAAACACAAAAGGCTTTGATTGTTCTTGATGATATATGGAGAGAAGAAGATTGGGACAGAATAAAACCAATGTTTCCCCGGGAAAAAGGTTACATCTTATCAGATACATACATTAGTCTTTAGATAAATCTCTTACTTAATAATTCACTGTTATGTTAGAAACAAAAAGAGAATGTTGTTTTTTTTTGTTAGGGAGCTATGTGAAGAGAGTATATTTTTGTAGGTTGGAAGGTACTACTTACTTCTCGCAATGAGGGTGTAGGATTGCGAGCAGATCCAAAATGTTTCACCTCTAAACCAAATTGTCTAACTCTCGAAGAATGTTGGACAATTTTCCAAAGGATAGTGTTTCCTAGAGAAAACTCTACCGGTAAGCTTAACTTTTGTTTTCCATGTTGATCAGAATCAAAGACTTTTTACTTAATAATATCTTTCCAATACGTCCAATCCTTATAGATATTTATGTGATTTCACCATATCCTGATTATGTTATGTAGAATATCCGATTGATGAAGATATGAAAGAAATGGGTAAGCAGATGATCAAACATTGTGGAGGTCTACCGTTGGCAGTTAAGGTGTTAGGCGGGTTGTTAGCTTCACAATACTCATTGCATGGGTGGAAGAGGGTATATGAGAATATTAGATCTCACATCGTTGGAGGGACTAGCTTCAATGCCAGAAATATCAGTTCGGTTTATCATATTTTGTATCTGAGCTTTGAAGAGCTGCCTATTTATTTGAAGCACTGCTTCCTTTACCTGGCTCATTTTCCAGAAGATTATGCATTAGATGTGGGGAATTTGTCCTTTTTATGGGCTGCAGAAGGAATACCAAGGCCGAGGTATTACGAGGGAGCGACCATTCGAGAGGTCGCAGATGGATACATGGAAGAGTTGGCAAAGAGAAACATGATTGTTTCTGAAAGAGACGTTAATACTTCAAGATTTGAGACATGTCAGTTGCATGATATGATGAGAGAAGTTTGTCTCCTTAAAGCTGAGGAAGAGAATTTCGTACACATTGTTGATATAAGTAACTCAACTGCAACATCTCAATCTCCTTGTAAATCTCGCAGACTTGTCATACATTCGTCTGGTGATACAATTCATATGAAGGGGTGTATCATGAATCCAAAACTTAGATCTTTCTTGGGTATTAAGCAGCTCTCATCCGTCCATTGGATGAAATCAGGTTTATGCTTTACAAGGCTACAGTTGATGAGGGTTTTAGATCTCTCTGGAGCCGAGTTTTATCGAGGGAAGATACCCACTAGCATTGGAGAGCTCATCCACTTGAGATACTTGAGTTTACGTTGTGTCAAGGTAACTGAACTACCTTCTTCTATCCGAAATCTGAAGTCACTGCTCTATTTGAATATAGATGTGTATGTGAGATCTCCAATCTACTTGTCCAATTTCTTGAAAGAGTTGCAAGAATTGAGATATCTGGCTTTACCGAGGAAAATGCAAGATGAGACAAAGTTGGAATTAGGTAATCTAATCAACTTGGAGTCCTTATATAACTTTGCAACAAAACATAGCAGTGTGCAGGATCTTCCCCGTATGACAAAGCTAAGGGACATCTCAATCATATTAAGCGAGGACTGTACTCTGGAAACTCTATCTTCGTATCTACGTGAATTGAGACACCTTGGAGATCTTAATATATGACTGATAAGTGCATATTATCCAAACTTTTATACGTCTTATTTATTAACTTCTTATTGGTGCTTTATGTTTATGATGTACTATATACGTATTTGAGTGTAATAAGTGTTTTTGTCTCTCAAATTTGCTTCGATTTCTATTTTCTAACATACACCATACCTTAGAACGAAACACATCTTGTGTCAATTTGAACAATAGACTGCATCCATAGATTGCATCATATCATAATATAAATGCTACGATACACTTAGAGAAGTATATCTCACAAAACTTTAAAACTTCAACTTATATTCTTCTGACATTGCAATTAATCACTACGATGATCTCAAGACCTAGAAGCCACGGATTGAGCTCTATCCTCAACTTCTACTATTAACTTGGCGACTTTATCGATCTCCGGCACCACATTCTTCACTGTTTCATCTGACAAAAACCGGTTGGCCCATCTATAAAGAGAAGGAGTTTTTAATTCGTCTAAAACCTTTTCTTTCTTAAGCTTCTCTCTAGCTTTTAAGAGAACCAAAAAGCTTCCGAGGCAAATGTCTATGAACCCGATTGTTTCACCGCCAAAAAAAGATTTCCCTTTGCTTAGAGCAATAAACGCATCTTCGAGTTGTAACAACCCTTCTTCCACTTCTTCCATGGCTTTAGCTTTTGCGTCTTCTGATTTAGTGACCACCGCCGCCATCAAAGCCGGAAACCACTGCATTCTTGAAATGAAATTTAGAAAAAATAGTGTGACACGAATATGTTCTAAATCTTAAACAATTTAAGCTAATGGTTTCTTCTTAATAAATGTTAATTATTTCACGGTAGGATCATCCTAACTTTATAATGATCAAGTTTTACAAAAAAAAATTAACTCATTGAAAATATTAATTGGGACCAGTTTCAAACATCCATCAAAATATTTAGAGTGATAAATAAATAGTTCAGTTTTTGTTCTTTATAAGAAAATAATATATGCTGGCAAAAAAATAAGAAGAACAAGTAGATTTTAATTTTTTTAAGCCGATTTGTTCACACTTCATATTGCATGGTTCATCTAGTTTTAGCCATATATGCATAATACAAAAAATTAATTAGTACAGTATCTCTTTAAAAAATTCATCGCATATATTACTTGATCACGCATTACAAATTCTTGACAAAAGATTACCCATAAAAGAATAAATTAAATTTGGTTGACATCAGAAAAAGACACAAATTAAAACTGACCTTGTCATCAACGAAGGCAGACCAGAAGCGAGCGAGGGCACGATCATGAGGATGAGAAGGAAGAATGGACGGTGCAGATGAGTTCCAAGTCTCATCGATGTATTCTACGATGTTAAGAGACTCGCAAACCGGTTTACTATTGTGGATGAGAACCGGTACTTTCTTGTAAACCGGGTTCGATTTGAGAAGAAGCTCACTCTTGGATCCGAACAAATCTTCTTCAACGTAATCATAATCAACCGATTTGAGACAAAGAGCGATCTTTGCTCTTATCACGACAGGACTGTACCATGTTCCCAACAGTTTCACTTCCTCTCTCTCTTCCATCTTTTTTTTGTTTTGTATTAAATTATTTTTCATTTATGTGTGTAACTAATCGTTGAAGAAGACAAAGAAACAAGAAAATATTAGTGGTGAAACAGGTTTTGTGTTACTCCACGGCTCTTTTTTTTCTTTTGTCTGCCTTATAGTGGCCTAGTGGGATATTAATTTGACGATTTCAACTGGTTGAATTTTCTAGAATTTGACGATTCAATGGTTGATGTTATATATACATTTTTATTCATTTTATTGGGAGAAACAGAGTGAAAAAATCAGTAGAACATAACTTCTGAAATTTTTATAATCCAAGATTAGTCACATTTTACTAATAAAACTGATAAAAGAGAGGTTGAGATAAAAGCAAAAGGCATCATTTTGACACTATATTGCAAGACAACATGAACATACCAATAGACAAGAAAAAAAAACAAAAAGAAAAAAACAAAAAACAAGACACTAGTCTACAATACGACAAGGACTTTGATCTTTCTACACATCATCTTCATCTCCAAGCTTGTAGGAACTGAAATGTTCAACCTTGAAAGTCCACTCGCCATTCACAGGATCATAAGACACAAACTGAGCTCCTTGTTCCTCAGCTTTCTTCTTCAGCATTTCCTTATACTTGTCCAATCTCGCGCCTTCCTTCACTTGCGTACCACTCTTTTTGTCAATACATTTGATGTTCAGTAAAGTTACTACCGCAGGCTTATTCAATCCTTGACCCACTGGAGGTTTTTTGCTCTCGTCCATGTACACATTCACTTCCCTGTTTTTGAACTGAACCAACATTTCCAGGTCGTGTCTACACACATCCGTCTCTCCTAGAAACTTTATACTCCCGTAACCATGTCTCCCAACAACAAAGTCCTTTACCCGCCTGCAATAACCAGGATCAACTCTTTCCTTTGCAGCCAGTTCTTGGATCCGAGGCTCTGTGAAATATTCAGAGTTTTGCAGCTTCGGCATCAATGACTCGATATCTGCTCTACTTGGTGAACCTTTTTTGTTGCCTCCGTGATTCTCTTGTGTCCCGTTCGTTTTCTGATTGGCTTTGACCGGAGGAGCATCACGAATTTCACCGTTGTTCTTATCTGCAAATATTAAAAGTAGAATCAGAGAATGGTCCTCACAATGCACAAACGTTAATCACTATTCTGTTATCATATGCATAATTTAATTACTCACTCTCATGGTTGGCTCCATTAGTAACCCCATCCAACTTCTTACCTGAAATTCATATGTACAAATAAGGGGTCAGATATGATCAAATTCAGCCACTACATTAAATATGCAAGCAGGTCATTCTACGAGTCCCATGTATCCTTAGAAGGTTCAGCTATAGTGGTAGCACCAAATTGAATGTTCTAAGTTGAAACTTCTCACTTCTTATCTACGAGAAACTATTGGAGCAATGTCTAGGAAAAAAGGGCTATTGGAACAATGTAGAGCCTTGCAATCAATAGGCCAATGAATGTAAAAATGAAAGCTTACCGTTCTCCTGCAGTGGGGTCGGGCCATCCTTTGAATGGTCTGATTTTACCCTTTCAACTGGGCGTATAAACAGAGCTCTAGGGTTTTCCCTTGGAATGAAAAGTGCATCAGCCTTCGGTGTACTGGAGTTCTCCTCTTCATCGCTGAAGAATGGAACCTGAAAAAACATTAAAGGAATAAACAGGTAAGGGAACCTCATTAAAAATACTAAAGACTGAGGTATTCAAGACCAAGCCAAAATTCAGAAAACAGGAAACATGCCTTTGGACCATCATCACCAGGACGGTACTTTCTTGTAGGTAGCCTAACCCGCCTTTGTAAAAGGTGTCGAGAAGTCAGGAGTGGTGATACTCTAACAGGAGCAGGCTTATCAACAACCTGAGAAGAAAAGGAAAATACACAGGTTAATAACATGGAGTAGGCTTTTGTTTCTGTCTTAACATCCTATCTACGTGAGCAATGACAAACTTCAAGATGCCATGTAGAGGAATTCAATGCCTAGCAACAGAATTTTATTAAAGACGAATTTTATTTGCTTCAAATTTGGAAAGAAGTATAAAGAAATAAACTTACAGGCATGCTGGAGATTCCATACTGAATCGAAGGTGAATTTCCACCTTGAGCAAGTGAAATCTTAGGCAAAGCAGGAAGCGTTCCAAATGGGTTTGTAACAGGAGTTGGTTGCATAACAGCAGAGTTACCCAACGCAGGCCTGTCAAAACAAAAAAAAAACAAAACAAAAAGAAAAGAATGAAGCTCCAGGGATGCAACTTCCAAAACACAATAAAACTACTGGGTTAATAAAATATCTAAAAGGAGAAATAAGAGTCGGAAACACGGATGTCAAAGAGACCATACTCTTGCTTAAAATTGCCTTGGCTAAAAGATCCCATTCCACCTGTAACGCCAGTTGAATTAGCTTCAGAACATAAACATACAGCATGTAGCTTCTAGTATTCAAGATAGTAATATTCAGGGTGCTTTGATTGACATACCTATTTGGGTTTGACCAAAGTTGTTGAAACCTTGAGTTGGCTGAGCTGATTGGTAGGGTGTAGAACCACCAGGCTGCAAAAATCAACCAATATTAGAAATCCCAACATACGTAACTCAAAAGGCACCAACTCTACCAGGCATCCAAATTAATTAAAAAGAAACTAACCGTTGTTTGGCCAAAGGGACTTGTCGTTAAGGATGGAGAGCTTGAAGACAGGTTCATGAATCCAGTGGAAGGTGTACTGAAATTGTTAGTCTGTCCAAATGCAGGATTGGTATTCTGTCCAAACAGAGAAGCAGGAGTGGTATTTTGTCCGAATGCAGGAGTGGTATTCTGTCCGAATGCAGAAGTGGTATTCTGTCCGAACGCAGGAGTTGTATTTTGTCCGAACGCAGGAGCCGTATTCTGTCCGAACGCAGGAGCCGTATTCTGTCCGAATGCAGGAGTCGTATTCTGTCCGAATGCAGGAGTCGTATTCTGTCCAAATGAGGGGTTTGAACTAAACAGCGGAGATGACTGACTATTGTTAAGATTTCCACCAATGCTAAATGTTGGAGTTGACCCCTGTGCAGGAGCTGAACCAAAGATTGATGGAGCAAACGGCTGCGATGTGTTTGTTGCAAAACCAGGGGATGATCCAAAAACAGAGGTGGTATTTGATGTAGTTGACCCAAAAATGGATGGGGTAGTGGTTTGACCAAAGGATGGTGTAGTGGTTTGACCAAAGGATGGTGTAGTGGTTTGGCCAAAGGATGGGGCAGTGGTTTGACCAAAGGACGAGGAAAAATTTGGGGTAATTGTTGGGGTCTTCTGTCCGAAAGCGTTTGTAGCTATTGAGTTTGAAAAAGGGTTTGCAGGTGTCTGGCCAAACGCTGGTGACGGAGAAAATGTACTTGGCTGCGAATTTGTTACACCAAATCCAGCACCTCCAGGAGATTGCCCAGAAGGAAGTTGTCCACCTGAAAATTGAACATTGAGAGAATCAATATTTTCGTAAATAAGGTACAAACATCTAACCTTAAAACAATGCATAACATGAATTTGTTTGGCATATGACCTTTATCTCCTCGCTGGTAGTCCTCCCACCTAAGCTCCTCAAGGTTTTTCTCTTTGTATACAGACATGGCAGATATAGACAGTAGCTTCCCCGCAGGCTGGTTACCAGTGGCCGACTCTGCATCAGCTGTAGGTGCATAAGGCATGACCCTACTACCCCCTTGTTGACCCCCGATAGGTGATTGACCCCCAAACGTTGGGGTCGAAGCCTGTGCACCTGCAAAATAAAACATGTGAACATAATTCGTTAACATTTATTGGATGGGAACTCACTTCTAATCAGTAATTAAATAAGACTAGCCAAAAGAGAACCTTGGGCTCCAAAGGGAGATTGTGTAGAACCAAAGGAATTGCTACCAAATGCTGAGGTAGATTGTCCAAAAGCTGGGGAAGAGCCAAAACTAAAAGATGGAGTACTTGATGCCCCAAAGGCAGGAGTGCTTGATGCCCCAAACGCAGATGTGCTTGATGCCCCAAACGCCGGAGTGCTTGATCCACCAAAAGCACCTCCAGAACCAAATGCATTGTTGCCAAATGCAGAGCCAGAGCTACCAAAGGCTGAAGCAGGTGATGCGCCAAATGCAGGTGAGCTCGAGGCGCCGAATGAAGGAGTACTTGAGGCACCAAAAGCAGGTGTGTTTGTGGAGCCGAAGGCAGGCGTGCTCGATGCACCAAAGCCAGATGTGTTAGTGGCACCAAACCCAGGCGTGCTTGTGGCTCCAAACGCGGAAGTGTTTGAGGCACCAAAAGCAGGCGTACTAGAGGCACCGAAGGCAGGCGAGTTAGATGAACCAAAAGTGCTGTTTCCAAAGGCAGGCTGTGATTGCTGTGTGGTGCTTCCGAAAGGACTTGACTGTGGCGTTGAGAAGCCAAAAGTCTTCTGTCCAAACGTAGAAGTGCCTGTAAGAAAACATATATCAGTACTCTTACAAAAAGGTGCACTAAAAGAGATAAATCAAAAGAATAATGAGAACCTGGAACCTAAAGAAAACAAACAAACTAGACCAAATCAGGAGCTAGTACTGTCACGAATAAAACCAAAAAGAGAAGTAGTTTTGGAAGTAGTAACAAGTCTTTTGAACACCATAAAACTTGGCTATTGCTACCCTGAAACTAATAGACAATCAAACGCTTGAATAAACCAGAAACCAAAAACCAGTAGCAAAAGCATATTTTTATAATCTCAGTCCTACTGAGAGAAAGTAGGTTCCTATTCCACCAGGCCTATCAATGTATCTATCACAAGAAATGAACAAATATAGTATACTCTAGGCCTGGTAAAGCAGTAAATCAAAGAAATGATTGACAAAAACCACACAATGAAAGACATATAAGGCACTTACCACCAAAAGGAGAATTTGAACTACCAAATGCAGGAGCAGAAGATGCTCCAAAAGCCTGAGTAGAGCTCCCAAACGCTTGTGATGAAGCACCAAAAGGGGAGGAAGTCTGAGGTGCACCAAACACACCGGTTGAAGTGCCCCCAAACATGGAACTTGCCGTCTGTGCGCCAAAAGGAGTAGAAGTACCAAAGGGTTTCGGAGCAAAAGGATTATTACTCGCGTTATTGGTCTGCCCGAACAAAGGTTGAGTTTGTGTCCCAAATGGACTGCTGTTAGATGACTGTCCAAAAGCTGTAAACATATATTGAAAGGATCAGATTAGCATTGCATAAACTATCCGTCAGGCCACTACAAAATCCAGAGTAAACAAAGAATAAGGTAAGGATCACTTACGATTAGAAGAACCAAACATCTTTCTCTATATATTCACAACTCCGGACTCAGCCAAAGGAATTGTTTCTTCTAGCCTGATACAACAAAGCAAGAAATATCAAGAACAGTTATTGGAAGAACAAAAAAAGTAAACATTAGCAAACACTATAATAGAGGTTTGCAAGTTCGAAAACATGAACATGAGATCAATTAACGAGAAGAAACAGCCACTTAAATTACTTCAGGAGAACCCAAACGGACCAATTAACAACATTGAACAAGGTAACATCAAAAGATGTAAATTCATAACCAGGAATCATCAAATTACAAAATCGAGTACGAAAATCAAAAAGCGAGACTAATCGAAACATTAACTTGAACAAATAGTACCTATGAATCCGATGAAAATCAATCTAAATAGTCTAAACTACGCCTCCCGAATGTCAGACAATACTCGGAGAGATAAGACACCGGAAGTTTCCGTACTCGTTCGTCCGATGTCGGGAAAAATTAGGGTTCAGGCGTGAAGTAACCCGCCGAAACTGTTAACGAAAACGACGTAGTTCGTCGTCGAACCAAAATAAGAGGATATGAGAGATGTAACCTGAAGCACGAGAACGAGGAGTCGACGGAGAACGAGGAGAGAGAAGCAGAGACCTCGCCGGAATCCAAAGCCTAAAAAATTTTACGTACAATGAAAAGTGAGAGAGAGAGGCTGAGTTGTATATATAAACAGAGAGGCCTTTCTGCGTTGTATTCAAGTCAGTGTAGCGTCTCTACGACGCTCGGTTTGTAAACCGGGATTGATTTGGCCGGTTCGACCGGTTCGCGTTGTATTTAAGTTAAATCTAGAGTCTGTCCAACGCTCGATTTATAAACCGAGATTTATTTGCCGGTTCGACCGACTCGAATTATTTTCCATTTCCTCCCGGTTCGCCTGCGTTAATTTATTTTGCTCTGTTTCTTTAAAATGATGAAGTACACAGAACACTTGTAGCCTCGTATGGTCATGTTTCTGAATGATGTATTTATATACTCATCCTTTCATTATTGAGTTCTTCAAACCGAAAAGCTCATAGATTTTGTGTTCTTGAGTAACAAAAGAGAGAAAAAAAGAAAAAACAAACACAATTTTGTGTTTATTATCATAGGAATTCTTGACTAAGAGCTAACTGATGATAATTCATGTAATCAATCCCGTTTAACCGGACGCAACACAGAATCTGCTCCGGTAATTCCTCCGGTTTATTCCCCTGAAATTGAGATTTTACAGTTACTAACCATAGAGATTTCACAAAATAAGCAAACATGTTACAGTACCTGAATTGTGAGTCCAACATCAAGAACACAGTGCTTAAGCCTGTCTAAAAATGCTTCGAATCCTTTCCGCGATATATAACTGAATCTATGCATATCGATATCAATCTCAAAGTAATTTTCACCCTACAAGATCAACATTTCGAAAGTTAAGTTTGTTAAGCATTATATTGCAAGTTTCAATAGGATTTGCATTTGTTATGACATACCGAATAAAACTCGTGCTGTGGTCGCGAAAGTACGGGTTTTTCGTTATAAGCATTCATGAGCTTTTTCTCTGCACCATTCAATTGGAGATCGTCTACATTCGCAACACGCCCCAATATCTTTAACCGTTCTCTAAAGGGTACATTTGTATCCATAGCAAAGCCTTTAACTTTCTCAACCTCGTCATCTAATAATCTCTGCAAAAATCGAAAGAAAAAGCGATTAAAAACGCATATGTAAACACGAGAGCACAGAGGAGAAAACATAATCACGAGGTGGAAGATTAAGAGTACATGAATGCTTTCTTGAAAATGAGGCGGAAGCTCCTTCAAATAATTATCCGAAAGTTTAAAGTATAAAACAAAATTCATTCCTTCTCCATCAGTTTCACCTTGAAAGATGGCAGCTGGATACAGTGGAATCTATAATTCCAATAACAACACCAAAATTAAACCGAAACAACAGAGAAAATGCAAAAGAAGAACGGTTAACCACGAAAAACCAATATACCTGAACATTTACAACAAGGATAGATGGGAGCTTGGTCGAGGTGGTATTAATAACAGGAAGCTCCACGTATTGCGCTATATGGTTTATTTTACGTTGCGATAAGAATACATCAACACCGAATGGATTATATGCAGCATAGTTTGGTGCAAACTCTTTCTTCTTTTCTCTACCAAACAACGAAATATCAGTTAGAGTTTGTAACAAAACATGTAATCAGGTTTTGAAACAACAAGCTCTCTCCGTATGTTTACCTGAAATAAGTTTTGCCACGAACCCGGAAACTACCTGGCTCAATGATTGACCAACAATCAAGCATCTTCTTTTCTAGGGGACAAAATGGAACCTGAGAACCCGCCATCGGTCTTTGCAACTGCATTTTTGTAGAAACTGAAACATTGTAGAGAACAAAGTGAGTTCTTGGATCGATCTCTCTAGTTCAAATCCATTGGAAGTTTGGAACCACAATTGATACTTACATAAAGGACCGGTAGGGTGTCCTTCTCTCCACTTGAAAGATAATTTAAGCGCAGCTTTTTTCCTCGTACTTGGAGGGCTACAGCTTAAAGACCTTCTCTTTTCAATAGAAGGAACAGTCGAATGAAGACAAGGCAAACAATTGCTCGGAAGAATCCCACAGTTTTCCAACAATCCTTCATCTTTTCTAGAGCTATCATCAGCATTTGAAGATATCTCGTCGATAAAAACAGGCTGCTTAGTGTCAACCAAAGCACTCTCTGATTTTGACTGTGAGATGACTTCATCCACGGTTGAGTGAGAGTTGGAAGTTTTGGGACGATCACTTAAAGAATTCCGAGCAGAACCACCAAGGTTAGAGTCTCTAACAGATGACATACTCGACACTGAGATACGCTCACCTCCGTTTACTGACAACATATCTGAAACAAAATGTTGCAAACAACGATGAAATGAACATGATGTATACTGATCCAAGAACTAATCAAAAGGGTGTTTAATGAAGCTTTTCTTTACCTTCCTGAACACTGTGAAAATCATCATCACAATCGGTTTCAAAGGCGAGGTTGGAATCAAACCATGGTTCATCAACGCTTGCTGTTTGATTAAAAAACAATAAGACCGGGTCAGGTGAATAATTACAAAATGAAAATGTTGTTTCTTAGTTTGATCCTCACAAATTCAATGCTCATCAAAGATTTTAACCATTTAGAGAAAGATTCACTCTTTTGAGTAATTAACCTATAAACCAAATCCCTACCAAAAAAAAAACCTATAAACCAAATCCCTTTTTCAACATAGATCACAAAACTATAAAG
Source organism: Erysimum cheiri (assembly GCA_900406345.1). Lineage (NCBI taxonomy): Eukaryota > Viridiplantae > Streptophyta > Magnoliopsida > Brassicales > Brassicaceae > Erysimum > Erysimum cheiri. The sequence continues at coordinate 9,392 of OVAQ01000316.1, read as the reverse complement.
CTAATCTAACAACACACTAACCAAAATCTAATCCCTAATTTACCCAAAAGACCTAACATTTCGAATTCAATCAAATCAAAAGCTAAAACAAACCTCTAGAGATACGCAAGAAAGACAATAACACACGAAGCCAAATCGATCATAAAACACAGAGGAAGAACAAAATCAATAGAAATGGAGAAGAAGAAAGAATTGAGAGATTAAGAGGACCTCTGAAAGTGGGATTAGAGAAGGAACGATCGTGATTATCGAAAGATCCGTCAGATAAGCGAGAAGAAGAAACAACTCTCTTCTTCTGAATCTTTCGTCTTGTCCGAGTCTTCCTCCTCTTGCTTGACCTTATTTTACCACCTACACAGCTCTTAGGCGTTGACACGCAACCTCCCATCTCTCTCTTTCTCTCTCTCTCTGATCACAAAATCAACATATAAGATCTCTCTCTCTAAAACCCAGAACTTTTAGAGAAAGAGAGAGATAAAAAGCTGTCTCCTTTAGCTCTCTCTCCTAAAAACCCAGAACTTTTAGAGAGAGAGAGAGATATAGAGAAAAAAAGCTGTTTCCTTTTTCTTCTCTCTCTTTCTCTTCTGATCAGAAATCTGAAATCAGATAGAATCTGCCAGACACGATCTACAAATCCACTAATTGGAAAAATTTAGAAGAGAAATGTGGTAAAATGAGACAGACAACTAGACAAACAATTTGGTGAAGAAGAAGTTTTTTTTCTTTACTTCGAAAAAAAATAAAAATAAGTAAAAAAATAATAATAACTCTCTCATTGGTTAAATATTTTTTTTGGGATTTGTGAAAATTTGGGAAATTATTAAATGACAAGTTGGTAAATTTCAATAGTTATCGCATATACGGTGAGTTAACGGCATCTTCCAAAGGCAATTATGGTCACTTAATTTTAGGTTTTTTTAGGATTGAAGCAAAGTAACACATTGGATTTATCCATTTATCTTATTTAACGTTTGCACTAATCTGTAATTAGTAAATTACGTATATATGCTTATTTGGGTGGGTTTTTCTTAATAATGTACCACTTCGTGTGATGGAGAATGAAAATATATACTAATAGATTATGATGGCAAATAGTTTTTCTTTTATAATGACAAGTGATCACAACTCAAAAGTGGTTGAAAGATCAATTTTAATAGTTATTAGAATCTAATTTGGATTTGATTAGTATTAGTTAAAAGATAGTTCAATATTTCTCAGAATATTATTTTTAGTTTTTATTTTATTTTCGAAACTAGATAATATTTTTATTTTAAATGAGATAAATAGAATTTTGATCATTCATTATCAACTCTTTAACAAAACAAATATTTAGGATCATTAAATACGACGGTGTGGTTCTATACACTTTTCTTGTTTATTCAGAAAGTATATATACCTTTATTTTTATTTTATTTTACATACATTTTTTAACCACAATAGGTAGAAAAGGGGGATATATGTAATTTGTGAATAGATAAGCATTAGAAACAAGTTATTCTCTAGAGTTGAGAAGCAAAAGATTGATTTCGACTAGAACAAGTGTCAAAAAGTTTCTTCAAACGTATATCATGTGGTTCATATATTATCATGTATCATTTCTCGTCGTATATTGTATTTGTCTATTTCATTTGTTCGGCAAAGTAAGACCATTGACAAGTACACGTGTCCAATTCTTAGTGGCAGGTTATGCTATTTTCACACGTCCGATTACGTGTTGATGTACGTTTGAAATGAAAGATTTACCGTATTAGCAGTTTAGCACAAACCATAATTATCGAAGATTGGTGGTGTTCTATTGGCAAGTGTTCTATAATGTATAGTTGAGTATAAATAAATGAAGGTGGTGAAATAAAAGTTATGAATTTGGTTGCGGGGTGAAATGGAGAGGATTGGATTGGCAAGAAAATTAAATAAGAGTAGGAGGTTGAGTCCAACTTATTTCTGATGCTTCTGATGACAACTAGATCGACAATTTCTTCTTCATGGACCCTCACTCCATATACATCTCACCTTTTCTTTACCTTTCTATTTCATTTTTTCCCAATATTATAAAATAGCAATAATTATCACCAATAATCATATAATGTTAGAAAACTAACACGGTCGGTGCATGGTGTAGGACTACTTTTATAAAAGTGAGAAAAATGTTGTTTTTGTTTTATTGTTTTCAGTAGAAAAATGTTGTTTTTATTGGATTGGCATTTTGTGAAAATGGTATAATCATGATTTATAATGAAATGATAAGGTGATGGAATATGAATGTAGTGAAATGGAGACAGATATACTGAGTAGTAGAAACCCAAAAAATACATTAACATTTTTAGTTTTGGAAGAAAAAATAATGAATATATGATTTATTTATAGTTTTCTAATTAATACTCAGACTAAAATTTTGGTATTTTTCAGAATCTCAATTTATCTTTAATCATTTTTTGAAAAAAAAATATATATACACCAACTTTTATATTTTTTTTTAAAAAGTAAGTGAATTTTTTCGTTACCTAAAAAGTATCAACTTTTCTCGTTTTTCTTTTGTTTCCAAAATCAAGATCCGCCTCCACGTTCAAACAGTCCCATTTGGACCAAAGCCGCAAGTTCCATGCATAATTGAATTATGTATCTAAAGTGGAGCAAGGCAACGCGTACGTCTTTAGAAAATGATTTGGGAACTCACTCCTTAGAATGGTAAGTCAAAAATTGTGTTCTACTTTGTCCATATCCTATAGAATTCGTAATGTTAGTCTTTGGTCAGAACATATTACTAACTCCAAAATATAGCAAATTCCAAATTACAGTTCAAGTTACAACCAATCTATTATTCCATAAAGAAAAAAAAAACAATAATAATAAAAATCTATTATTCCATGCATATTTTTAACGTCTAAAAACACAATATCCCAAATATATTGTATTATTAATTTCAACAAAATACCTTACAATTTGTTAAATTTAAGAATTATAAATCCATTTATTTATTTTTAGCAACAACTCAATAAATTATGATAAACATCTTCTTTTTTTTTTGGTAGGAATTATGATAAACATCTATTATGTAAATTAAATTGCATCACATCACATGATTAGATTAACCAAGAAATGTTAGATTTACATTTGTGTATCATCATCAGTGTACTTCTCACAATTTGAGATACACAGCGATATGTTTATTCATAGTTTTCGCTGACTTTGTTACATTTTGATGATACTTTCATATAACTTGTTTGGAATCACCATCGGTACTTCTAAACTCATTTATAAATAGTATGTCTTATGGTGTTCTGATAGGTGGAAGTTTGTATCCACCCATTCTTTGATGAGCTAAGAGACCCAAACACTCGTCTGCCAAATGGTCGGCCACTTCCTCCACTTTTCTATTTTAAACCGCAAGGTACAATTTAAATATAAAATCTGTGTCCTTGATCAGCTCTTTTGATGTAAAGTGTTCCATAACTTGATTGATCACACTTTGTATCCTACAGAACTCTTGGACAGCTTTGTCCCTGAACATGCTCGTAAGCAGAAACACTTCATGGCATTACACTCGTAAGACTCTTCCATGTTTTCTGCACAACCTATTGGTGTTCTCTTCTTCTCTATAAGCTCTCTGACTCAGCTTTGGAGATTTTTAGTAGATAAACTTCTTCTCTGTAATCTATATATAAACAGGAATCATTGACAGAGAAATTAAACGACTTTGTATATCTTCCTAGGCACATATAAACTAGTATAAACAAAACCTCTTCTATCACCAAGTGTTAATTAATAGCTCAATTAATTGGCAAAATCTTAGGCAAATCATAGTGACACTATATTAAATGCTCTGGTCTCCGGTCTGAGAGAATATACGGACCTAGGGCTATTCTATCTTGGGTTGAACATTTGTAGTACAAATTTATATATATGATAGTTTCCTTTCAAACAAATGCGAAGTGATTCATAACAAAACACACTACACGAAGTTTGGTTCAGTTTGCTCTTTATAATAATAAATTTAGACCGAAAAGTTAAATAAATAAATAAAACATAGAAAGCAACAATGGAAATCAAACTTGTAAAACTTGTTCTCGTTCACTAGCTTCCGTGAAAGTCTCTCAAGGAATGGTGATCAAACTGGGAACATAGACAGAGGACTGAAACTCATCACATGCCACTTCATCTATCTTAGTCTTTTTGCACAGATCTCCCCTCACAATATAGACATGAGGTTTCTTACTAGGACAACAGACAACGCAGCTCTTTCCATAGATATTATTATCGACAAAGTAACTTGAAGAATGGTGACCAATGATGGGGAAGTTAGGTATTGAGATAGTCATGAACTTAATCCACACCACGTCGTCTCCATTACCAATTTTCATTTTTGTCACCCAAATCTCAGTCTCTCTTGTTCTTTCGCATTGTTCCAACACTGAAAACCGATCTCCCTTGTAAAGGGAGAGGACGCGAGAATGGCTGGACTCCTTTTTCGCCTTACACGGTAGAATACAAAATGGCTTTATTATCTCTTTCGAATAATCGAGGATTCGGATGAAAAACTCACCAGTTTCTTCATTATGAGCTAGCCAGTACAAATTTCCATTCAGGGAGACCCTATCGTACGATTCGTCGGTCATTTTGGACATTTCTAGATAACTGCTATGATGATCAGTAACCTTCCACGCTTTGGTTGCAAATTCGGAGACTTCAACTTTCATAGTCCAATTAAGATATTATTTCCCAATAATCTTGTAACTCTTTTCGGGTCCATTACCATCGTAACCCATGCTCTTGCCACATGGAGTCCCCTCAGGGGCAATCCATTTCATATGTCTCAACAACGGGTTCCAAACCACGCCTCCGTTAGAAAAGTCATACATGAAGAAGTAACCATCGCAGCTGGTCGCATAGCGACATCTATAACCGCTACTGAGTAAATCAAAATCAAAGCATAAACCACGCACCTTTATAGTTGGATCTTCATTGAGATTGACGCTTATCGAATAAATCTTGGAATCTGTCTGTAACATGAATTCTGGGCGAGAGCAAGCAAAGTTTTTGTTGACGAATCTATTATTCTTGAAAAGATTGTTCCATTCTTTGCAAACGGATCTGAAGCGAACGAGAGATAGAGGTGGAACTCGAACGAGTATCTCTTCTTCCAGATCTGATGGAAGCTTTCTCGCCATCATTAAGGTTTTTTTTTTTTTGGTTTAAGATTAGGGTTTTCTTTGTTAAGGAAGCAACGGAGAAAAAAGATATATATAGAGTAAAAATTAGGGAGCCCTCCCCGACACATCAGCTTCCCCTTCTGAATCCACGTCAGCATTTCAGTTTATTTTCTAAAAGAAATTCCAATAATATATAGACGAGTCCTCTTCTTAGATAGAGACAAAACTACGGATGAGTTAGCTAACTATGCGTTTTCTCTTCCCTTAGGTTTTCATTTGCTTAATTCTAGACCGGATAATATTGTTTCGATTCTTTTGGATGATGTACGAGAGTCTGCGCGCCACCGAGAAGTTTGCGTGTAATTTTCTTTCTTTTTTCTAATAAATTGTGGGGGGCAATTGTCCCCACCATCCCACCAAAAATAAAAAGAGACCAAACTACGCGAGACCAATTGGTGGATGAGTTAGCAACTCCACCGCTCAGCGTCTGTGTGCGTTTTGGATCTTTCGGTGATCCATTAGTACTAATAACGACGTGACGTCCGGTGACTCGAAGAATAACAAGTATGTGGATATTATAGGTTGATGAACTCAGGAAAAAGCCAATAGGCGGATGTATTGAACGACATATGTAAGAGTAATCGAAACTACTCGGGTTCAATTTTTTTTGGTACTCAATTGTTACATTATCGCAGAAATTGTCAAGCATTGTGGAAGATTGGATGTCTAAGCAAATGAAAGACAAAGCATGAGAAGAGCTCGACATTTCTTTGCATTGTACTCACGCCATAGGTTCGAGAAGCTCATGCATGATGCATCTCTGTCAGATGTCTTTCTTTTACATCCAAAAGTTATGAGACCTTCACTTGGACATATATATAGTTGATGTGTTGTTGTTGTCATGCACTGTGGCTAATCAGTCTCTTTTTGTTTTATTGTTAAAGTAAAGTTCTTTATAGTGTCTGTTACACTTAAAGCTCCCCATACACTATGTTTTCTCAACCACTGATTTGAGTATCAACTGAGTAAAAAAAGATTCATAACAAAACAAACTACATGAAGTTTGGTTAAGGTTGATCTATATAATAATGAATTTAGACCGAAAAGTTAAATAAATAAATAAACAAAGAAAGCAACAATGGAAATCAAACTTGTAAAACATCTTCTCGTTCACTAGCTCCAGCGAAAGTCTCTCAAGGAATGGTGATCAAACTGGGAGCATAGACAGAAGATTGAAAGTTACATGCCACTTCTTCTATCTTAATCTTTTTGCACATATCTCCCCTCACAATATAGACCCAAGCCTGTGCAGGTTTCTTGCTAGGACAACACACAACGTAGCTCTTGCCATAGATATTATGATCGACATAGTAACTTGAAGACTTGTGACAAACAATGGGGAAGTTAGGTTTTGCGATAGTCATGAACTTAATCCACACCACGTCGTCTCCATTACCAATTTTCTTCTTTGTCACCCAAATCTCAATCTCTCTTGTTTTTCTGCAATGTTGTAACACTGAAAACCGATCTCCCTTGTAAAGGGAGAGGGCACGATAATGGGTGAACTTCTTTTTCTCCTTACACGGTAGACTACAAAAGCGCTTTACTATCTCTTTCGACAAATCGAGCATTCGGATGAAATACTCACCAGTTTCAAGATGACGAGCTGGCCAGTACAAATTTCCATTCAGGGAGACCATAAAATTATTTTGCCATTCGTCTATTAATTTTGAGTCTTCGAGATCAGTGGTATGATGATAATCAGTAACCTTCCACGCTTTGAATCCAAATTCGGAGACTAAATATCTCCCAATAATCTTGTAACTCTTTTCGGGTCTACTACCATCGTAACCCATGCTCTTGCCACATGGAGTCCCCTCCGGAGCAATCCATTTCATATGTCTCAACAACGGGTTCCAAACCACGCCTCTTTTATAACAGTCATACATGAAGAAGTAACCATCGCAGTTCCCAAAGTGATGATAACGGCGGCCACCGCGTAAACCAAAGTATAAATCACGCACCTTTATTGTTGGATCGTCATTGAGATTGACGCTTATCGAATAAATATTGGAATGTGTCATTAACATGAATTCTTGGCCAGAGCAAGCAAAGTTTTTGTTGGCGAATCGCTTATTCTTGAAAAGAGTGTTCCATTCTTTGCAAACGGATCTGAAACGAAAGAGAGATAGAGGTGGAACTCGAACGAGTATCTCTTCTTCCATATCTAATGGAAGCTTTCTCGCCATCCTTAGGGTTTTCTTTGTAAAGGAAGGCAACGGAGAAAATATATATAGAGAGAGTAAAAAAAAAAGTAAAAAAAAATTAAGGAGCTCTCCCTGACACGTCAGCTTCTCCTTCTGAATCCACGTCAGCATTTCACTTTATGTGTTTTTAAAAAATTCCAATAATATATAGACGAATCTTTGCATCCATGATTCCACATTTCCATGTCTTGAGATTTACGCCTTATCATCTTCTCAGCCATTCAACTCCCAAAAAAATCAAACTAGAGGAGACCAATTGGCGGATGAGTTAGCAACTAACAACGACGTGGCGTCCGGTGACTCGAAGACCAATAGGTTGATCAACTCACGAAAATGCCAATATTGATTATTGAACGGCAAAATTAATCGAAACTACCCGGGTTCAAACTTTTTTGGTACTCAATTGTTACATTACCGCATAAATTGTCAAGCATGGTGGAAGATTGGCTGTCTACAGCAAAAGCAATTGCAAGACAAAGCACGAGAAGTGCTGGACGCTTCAAACCTGGACATTTCTTTGCATTGTACTCACACCATAGGTTCGAGAAGCTCATGCATCCTTGTCAGGTGTCTCTCTTTTAGATATTCCTTCCCTGGTTTCTTCGATCACTTGGTTTATGCCCCCCAAACTCACCGGTTCCATCTTTAATTAGTAGAGTTTGTAGAGAGATTATGAACTGATGGTTTATTCATCATCGACTATACAGAGTATTTATACAAGAGGTGATAAACCCTAACACAAGCTTGCCGACCAAGCTACAATAACACAAGTCGGTTTAGAGCTAAGCCCAATACAATACATATCCCAATACAAATTGAAGACAATAGCGATCTATACTAATATCCCCCTTCAAGATGGACGTCAGTTAGAAAGACCAATCTTGGAAGTAAGATCAACGAACCGAGCTCGGGATAGCGGTTTAGTCAAGGCGTCGGCGAGTTGATCAGTGGAGCTAATGTGACTGACTCGTAGTGTTTTGGCTTGAACTTGCTCTCGAACAAAATGATAATCCAGAGCGAGGTGCTTCATGCGGGAATGAAACACCGGATTTGCGGATAAGTATGTGGCTCCGATGTTGTCGCAATAGATGGTTGGTATGGTTGAAGACCGGAGTCCAAGTTCACACATGAGGGAGTTAAGCCACTTAAGTTTCGAGGCAGCCTCGGTTAGTGCCCTATACTCAGCCTCGGTGGAGCTTCTTGCGACTCCACTCTGTTTCTTGGACGACCAAGAAATGGGTTGTTTCCCAAGGTAAACGATGTAGGCACCTGTGGAAGTGTAATCATCATGATTTCCGGTCCAGTCCGCATCTGAGTAAGCATGGAGCGTTTGTGGTGTGGATCTCGAGAAGAAGATGCCTTTATTTGCAGTGCCAGCAAGGTATCTAAGGATACGTTTCACTGCTTCCCAGTGAAGTGTTGTTGGTCGATGCATAAATTGCGATAGGCGGTTTACTGCAAAAGCAATGTCTGGACGAGTTAGTCCTAGGTACTGAAGACTTCCAATGGTTGCGCAAAACTCAGTTGGATCTAGTAAGACGTCACCAGAGGATAGTGTTAGAGAGTCGGTCGAGGACATAGGCGTGGCGACCGGTTTTGCATTTGCCATTTTTGTCTTTCGGAGCAGATCAGTGACGTATTTGGTTTGAGTGAGTAGCAGACCAGCAAACGTACGATGAGCTTCCATCCCAAGGAAGTATGACAGATCGCCTAGGTCTTTAAGAGAGAATTTCTCTGCGAGGAGGTCAGTGACTCGTTTTATTTCAGCCATTGAAGTACCAGTGATGATAATATCATCGACATATACTAGCATGTAGACAAATGAGGTGCCCGTGTGAAGTATAAAGAGTGAGGCATCGCTAACCGAGTTCTTGAAGCCAATGGACATGAGGAAATCTTTGAGAGCATTATACCAAGCGTGAGGAGCTTGTTTGAGACCGTAGACTGCTTTCTTAAGACGGCAAACATGATTTGGTTT
>OVAQ01000315.1:2398-36964 GCA_900406345.1 Erysimum cheiri | reverse complement strand
GAACAAGGGATAAAAAATGAAATTATAAAAAAAAAAAAAAGGTGGATCGTTTATAGAGAAACCTTGTTGTTTGCTTCATGAGGTGAAAGATGATTCTGGAGATTGGAGATTCTAGAATGAGCAGAAGAAGAAGAAGAAGAAGAAGAAGCCATTTCTCCCTGAAAAATTGGAGTTTATTGAAAGTCACAAAAAAAGCCATATTAAATCAGCTTCCAAATTCTCGTTTAGAAATCAAAACAAGATCTTAATGTTCGATAAAAGTTTCGAGTCAACTCAAATATACATAAGAAGCATGAAAATTTCCGAAATTCCAGCAACTTCAAACTCGATATAATCATGAAGTAAACATAAAAACCTCTAGAGGATTAAAGAGCTAATCTGATGCCGAAAAATTCGTCCTTTCTCTGTTCTTGTCTAATCTAACTGCCGAAACAGTGGAAAAACAACCAAGAAGAAGAACTCGTCAAGTAGAAAATAAGCCCAAATCTAGTTCTGTCTGCCGAAAGAGATCAGTAACATAACCTTCAAAATGGAGAACCGGAGACCGCGATCTTACCAAATAATAAGTGGGCAAACCGGGTTTGGTTTAAAACATTAGTTAGCTCTTAGCTGCTCTGCAAACCTGATACAAATAGGAATTTGTTTCTCGGACAAATTGATGGTCCAAGCCTACTACATACTTGTTTCATCTACGAATGGAATACTGGATTAGGTATCACATACGTAGTTCCTATATTGACCATCATATTACAAACAAAAGCAAAATAGTGTAAAAGTAGAATTCAAGTTATATATGCTGGTATATTTTATCCGGTCCGGTTCATTTTTGCGGATGGGTTCGGATGATTTCGGTATTGTAACCAGCGTTAGAGAGAAAGAGAGAGAGATCTAATTGATCTGACTGTTTGAGTCCGTTGGGAGCATATCTCCGCACAAAGGACCGATCCCATCTCCGTCGCCGGCGGTCATCGCCGTCGTTTGTCCTCCTCACTCTGCTATTCTCTGCGTTTACTCTATCCTTCAAATTCGTAAGCTTCTTCACTTTTCGCTCTTAGACCACTGATACTTTTAATTGTTCCCGATCTATTGTAGAATTCGTTTCACCTTAATTGGTCCGGAATCAGGATCTAATGGTTGCGTCGACTTGATCGCTGTGACGTAGATAACCTAATTTCACAGGCCTTGTTCTCATTCGTATTAAGAAAGTGTTCCTGATCTTTGTTTTGCAGTTCGTTTGGTTTCATCATACAAATTACAAGCCATGGATAAGTCGAGTGCTTTAGAGTATATCAACCAGATGTTCCCAACAGGTGATTGTTTTTCTTCATGAGACACAAGCGGAACAGTTATACTCTTTATACATCGATTATTGGTTTAGAGTTGTTCATATAAATCCAAAATATTATGAACTGTTGATTTTTGTTGCTTCTGTAATCAGGACTTGTAGTCCGTCTGCTGATTAGCTGATTGTTTCTGCATATGTGACTGCTTTTCTATGGGTTTCAAATGTGTGTTTTCCTTTACAGAGGCATCGCTATCTGGCGTTGAGCCACTTATGCAAAAGATTCAGGGTGAGATTAGGCGGGTTGATGCTAGCATACTCTCTGCTGTTCGTCAACAGGTGAGATTCTTTTTGGCTACATTAACGCAAGAATTATATTTGTACGCACAAAGGAAAGAATTTTTCTTCTATGTTGAAAGAGTAGTATATGCTTCTGAATATTATTCTTGGACTTGCAATCATACTCCAGAGTAACTCGGGAACTAAAGCTAAAGAAGATCTTGCTGATGCTACCCGTGCTGTGGAGGTTAGTTTCTCAAAAGGTTGATATTGTATGTGTACTGTCAATATATCATTTCCTTTTTCGTTTTTCCTATCAGTTCTCTGTCAATTCATTCGTAAGGGAATTTGATTTTGTTTTCGATTTGACACAGGAACTCTCTCACAAGATTCAAGAGATAAAATCCAAAGCTGAGCAAAGTGAAGCAATGGTTCAAGAAATATGCCGTGACATTAAGAAGTTAGATTTTGCAAAGAAGAACATAACCACGACGATCACTGCCCTTCATCGCCTCACAATGTTAGGTCAGTTAGCAATAGTTTACTCTGTTTAATTAGTTCATTATTTTCACCATATGTGGTCATGGCTACCTGAAATCAGAATAATAGCCCAAGTGTAACAAACCCCTATATAAATAGGGTTTCCAACGTAGGAAACATCAAACAAATGATATGATGTTTCTGGTTAACCTATTTGTGGATCTATTATAATCTTTTTATGGTAAACATATAGATTTCATGAACATAGTTTAAATTTACCAAGTACATCATAAGCACAATAATGTTTTTTCGCTACCTCGCTATGGCAGTCTCTGCTGTTGAACAGCTTCAGGTGATGGCGTCAAAAAGACAATACAAGGAAGCAGCTGCACAGCTGGAGGTACCTTTTTTTTAATTCAACAATCTTTTGTGTTTCTTGCTTCTGTTACGTTGGTTGTAGTTCACTTGCCTTAGCTTTATGTTCACCATGGGAGCCCAAGGCAGCTCATTGTCATTTTGAAAATCAATTTTAACACTAGGCTACCTAGAAAACGACTCTAAGCATTTTCTGATTATGTTCTTAAGATTCTAATTCTATAATATATATTTCAGGCTGTAAACCAATTATGTAACCACTTCGAAGCATACAGGGATGTTCCTAAAATCACGGAGCTCAGAGAAAAGCTTAATAATATAAAGCAAATCCTTAAGTCCCATGTATTTTCTGATTTTTCCAGGTAATGCCTTCAGTGAGTCAACTATATTTTTTACATACTAAAAAAAGTCCACAGAAGGGGCCAAAAGAGGTCCATTGTAATGCTAGATATTGATTCTGCTTCTCTTTCTTAATTCCTTTACTTCAATCTCAAGAAGATTACAGATGGAAATGATTTTTTATTTTCTGTAGAGTTTAAGTGTATCAGGTGATGCATTTTGCACTTTTGGTGTCATAAATTGAGGTTTGATGTTTGTTGGCGGCTCTTTTGCTAGTGATTAAGGTTATTTGTTGCTTGGTTTTGGCAGTAAACCAAAATTTGTTTTAAGATGTTTTTCTAATATTTATTTTCACTTTTGCGTCCTCCTCCTCTCTATTTGTTCGATTCCTAAAAGCCACATTTACCAAAATTGTATGCTGCTGTTATTTCAGTTTAGGTACTGGGAAAGAGACAGAGGAACCAAATTTGCTACAGAAGTTATCTGATTCTTGCTTGGTTGTTGATGCTCTGGAGCCATCTGTGAGGGAAGAGTTGGTAAACAACTTTTGCAGCAGGGAGCTCACCTCATATGAACAAATTTTTGAAGGAGCTGGTACATTGGACTTAATGCCCTAAGTATAACTAGCACTGGAAGTGCATGTTTATGTTTTCTTGGATTGAATATCTAAGAGGTTAGCTGTTGGCAGAATTGGCAAAGTTGGATAAGACTGAGCGGAGATATGCTTGGATAAAGCGTCGAATCCGAACAAATGAAGAAATTTGGAAGATTTTTCCTGCTTCTTGGCATGTGCCGTATAGGCTATGCATCCAGTTCTGTAAGCAAACAAGGTATTGCCTCTAGAGTTTTCAATGAAATTCTTTCTCCCCTTAATTATTGTAGTTCATTAAATTTCTCTAAGAGATCCTTATCTTTTCTCTTTGGAGTTCTCAAGAACTTTGGGACACGGCTACATAACCCCTACTCTTCTGAACTAGATAACTAGATATTTGACCCGTGTTTATTGTTAGGACATGGCTACGTAACACCCCTACTTGGCGCGGGAACAATTTAAAATTTTAGGAGGAAGAAAAAGTTTTGATACGCAAAATTGATTCAAATATTTGTTATTAGCGAAAATCTTAAAAGCATTTATAAACTGTAAAATTTTTGGGAATAGTTATGTTTTGGAGATCATAATAAATGCATGGTATATAATATCTACTTATTAATGCATGGGTTAGTGTTTTATCAAACAAGAAAGTTAAATGGAATTTGTTTCATTTTGACATAATGAAAAAATCTTATGCGAGTAAATATTTTAGTAAGTAATGGTTAGTTTTGTTAGTACCGATTCTTTTTGTTCATTGTTAACTTCTGTTTCATGTTTAGAGGATACCTTTTTTTTTGGTTTGTATCTTTTACTGGTTTGTAGTCACTTTGCTGTGAAAGATTAAGTCGCAGTTGTAACTGTGCTAATCTTAATTTAACTATAATATGCAGCCTACTTAACTAACTGTCCTGTTTTCCCATAAATTTTTCAGGAAGCAAGTAGAATCTATTCTGGTCAACATGAAAGAGAAGCCAGTTGTAGCGATATTGCTTCTGGTCGGGCATACTCTCATTGATCAATAATTGCATATGCATGATTTTTTAACATAAAATTTTCTTTAGATTTAATCAGATGGACATAAAAGCATTATGTCACCTCTGAAGGAAACATCTAATGATTATGAATTATCTTATCTTGTTCCTCGTTTTCACTATCATCAAATCCTGTTACGTTGAATATTTTGTAGAATGTTTCAGGCCTCTATTAAAGTTTGATGTCATTGAATTGTTAGGCACTACAAAGTACTGTGGAGTTTGAAAAAGAACTTGAAAAGAAATTTGGTGGTGGTGTTTCTACTAAAGATATTGAAGATGACATTGAAGAAATTGGTACATGGGAAGATAATAGCCAGAATATATCCAAAATCCGCAAGAAGTATGAAAAGAAGTTTGCTGCTAATCAAGAATCCGAGGACAATGTATATTCTATGTTCTTATTCTATATTATGGAAAACACACTAGTAATTTTATTTTAAAGCTTACACTTTATTTTGATAGTATTTTCAACAGGAAAAGACCGGAAACAAAGATTTATCTGTTACTGGAGCTGGGGTACGTTCCCTACCTCTAGTCTCGTTTCCTCCTTGATTTTGTTGGCTGATATCATATCTATTGTAATTCTGAAATCCCTTGGAGAGCATCTGACAGTTGATTTACGCTTAATAGTTTATAGGCACAATATTGGATTTATGGAAGACGCTAATAATATCTTGCATGGCATGCCCATTTTCTGGTCTACTGATATTATTAGAGCTTCATCATCCCGTTTGACCTTACATACCTGGAAAACTGAAATGACATGCAATCCCCTTGTGCCATTCTATCAGTTGCAGGAATTACTTACTCACTAATTACTCGAATTTGCAGTTTAACTTCCGAGGAATGATCTCTTCCTGCTTTGAACCTCATTTAACTCCATATATTGAGTTGGAAGAGAAGACACTTATGGATGACCTGGAGAAAGTTGTTCAGGTAATATAATATTTTTGCTTCACGAGATTGTTTTGTTCCAAGGTTTGTCAAGTTATCCTAGTTTTCTTTTCGTTCTGTCAGGAGGAAACATGGGATATTGAGGAAGGAAGTCAAAATAATGTTTTATCTAGCAGTACACAGGTGAGTACCTGGGCAAGGTTCTTGAAGAAGGGTTAATAGTATTAACTTTCTACAGATATTTACATCCTTATTCAATGTATTAAATGATTGACGACGTCCACTAGGTATTAATTTGCAAGGGTAATTGGATTCTTTATATAGATGTGTAGAACAACTCTCTACTTGATACCTTGAACCTACACCTTGGTCATACCCACTGAGCTGGATAGAAATTTTGATTATCTCCAGGGTGATTTCTGTCGTAGTAGTAGAAAAAGTATTCGTCTGAAACCGGATATTATACTCAAGACGAATTTCGAAAAGTATCGTCTGTGCATAGTGAACTATCAATGTCACTAGATTAGCCAGTGTGAACTTAATAACACTCATATACAAACTATATCTGTCACGTTATAGCTTATCGTCTGTAACCATTTGAAATGCCTTGTTTGCAGCTGTTTTCCAATATAAAGAAGAGCTTGAAACGTTGTAATACTCTCAGTAAGAACCAGACTTTATTCAATTTGTTCAAGGTACATTTTTCATATGCTCAATATGGGTTTTGTATATATATCATAGACTTGTACTGTGAAGTCGAGCAATGTCTTACTTAGTCTAAGAACTAGCCTTGTTTGTGGAGTTTTAGAATTTTATTTGGAGAAACCTTGTTAGTTGAATCAGCTTTTCTAGCCACCTAGGCTCCTACAAGGGAAGGGCATACACTTGTGCTCTTTAAAGATATTTGCAGGCCAATATGAATGTTCTACTCATGGTCTTAGATACGTTGGATGGAGATTTTGAGTTCATTCTTTTGCAATGGTCTCCTCTGTACAGGTCTTTCAACGAGTTCTGAAGGCCTATGCTACAAAGCTATTTTTTAAGCTCCCAAAAGGAGGCACTGGTATCGTTGCCGCAGCCACAGGCATGGATGGACAGATAAAGGTGTGCCTTCTTCCTGTTTCCCATGTGTGCTCTTTGACGTAGTTTTACCTTTTATTTCCGCTGTACAGGTCTCGGATAGAGATGAAAGGGTGATATGCTACATAGTTAATTCTGCTGAGTATTGCCACAAAACAGTAAGATTTTTCTTGTCTATTATTCTGTTTTCTTGCCTTTATCACATTTGGCACCCTCAGCATGCAGTATATACGTTGATACCTCTGTGTAGCCTGTTGCGACGGGTCAATGTGGTTGTATCATATGGTCCTAATCTTCTTTTAGGCCAGTCATGTAGAAAAACCAGTTTTGGTATTGATAACTTCGCATCAAGTTCCAAGAAACTTTCATGGGTCTAGTTACTTTCTCGATGTGTTTGTGATGTGATCTTACTCCACTGCATTTTAAGAAATGAAGTTCATATCTTGCACCTCCAAGTTTCTCGGTTTTACCAATTTCAGCGTAGTTGTGAAATGGTTATTTGCAACTTTTCTTATATTTTTGTGTCACGCATGCGGTACATTTTCAAATATATATATTATCTGCTGCTTCTATATCAAACAATGTAATGCAAGCTTTAATGTTGTTCCGGGATACAAGATGTGTGCCGATGTTAGTAGGATTCTATCTAAAAGTTTTGATTAACTGAACAACAATGTGGCACTTCACAAGGACTATTTGCTATTTGTATCGCAGTCTGGTGAACTGGCAGAAAACGTCTCAGAAATTATTGACCCACATTATGCTGATGGTGTAGACATGTCAGAGGTCCAGGTACTGATTACAAGAAGGACTTAATAGTTTTCCCTTATTTAGGATTGTTCTTATGCTGTGCTCCTGTGTAGGATGAATTTTCAGCCGTCATAACGAAAGCATTGGTAACGCTGGTCCTTGGACTTGAGACTAAATTTGACACAGAAATGGCAGTGATGACACGTGTTCCATGGAGCACACTTGAGAGTGTGGGTGACCAGTCTGGGTAAGATCTAATTGGGGTGTTAAAAGCTTATATTGTTTTCGATGCTCATATGGCCAAGCGTAAACAACATGCATATGCATCTTCTTATAGGTATGTGAATGGAATAAATACAATCCTTAGCAGCAGCATACCTGTCCTCGGAAAACTTCTAACACCAGTTTACTTCCAGTTTTTCCTTGACAAGGTAATAATATAGAGAGTGTATGATTTGATTGCCTTCATGATCTGATGGTTGCAGCCTTGTGCAAATTTAGGACCCGCATGAAATGGAGTCGAGCCTTGAGCAGCTCCTTGCTTATGTCTTGTACAAAAATATAAAAAAGATTTTCATGCTACCTTGTATAACTTTGTGCAGCTGGCATCATCCCTAGGACCACGGTTCTATGCTAATATTTTCAGATGCAAGCAACTATCCGAAACTGGAGCTCAACAGGTTATCCTGCATTCTCTATGTTCCTCCATTTGGATGCCTCTGATTCTCTCTGTTTTGATTTCTCTAATAGTCAACTAATAGCCTGCATGCTCTCTGTTTTTATTTCTCTAATAGTCAACTAGTGAAATGCCTAGAAAGATGTTCCATGTGAAAGATTCTGATTACCTAGTTTATTAGGTGTATCCAAAGACTAGAGCCAAACTCAGTCTGGTTATATCGCCTTGTCGTTCACACTTTCTTTTTTTGTCATTGTTGAAGTGACTATGTTTAGTAGTTTCCTGAACTTCAGTACTAATATGATTGGAGTGTTCATGCGATATTATGTTTCTGAGCCCTTGGTTTTCAGTTGTTTAGAGTTCAATATGAATTATCTGTCTTTTTGGTTTCACAGATGTTACTAGATACGCAAGCCGTGAAGACTATTCTGCTAGAAATTCCTTCCCTTGCCAGACAGGTTAACTCAATACTACCAATTTATGTCATTCTGTTATCTCAGTGTGACGCATTACTGGTATCTTCTTTGCCCAAAAGTAGAATACCTGATGCCTTAACCCTTCGGGAAATCTTGTTTCGCCATTTTAGGGGATAACGTATTTAGCACTTTAGTCTGTAAATCTGAAACGGGTTACTCTTTTTAGTTTTGATATATCTTTTAGTAATATCATTGCAGACTTCAACTGCTGCCAGCTATTCCAAATTTGTGAGCCGTGAAATGAGCAGAGCGGAAGCACTCCTTAAGGTCATACTATCCCCAATCGATTCAGTGGCAGACACTTACCGTGCACTGTTTCCGGAAGGAACACCCATGGAGTTTCAGCGCATCTTGGAACTTAAGGTAATTTTGGCATGTCTTAACCCATTTCCTTACTCTCAGACGAACTGGCTCGAGACCCGAGTCTGGTTCACAACAGTATTCTAGAGCTGACTGTCTAGATCGTGGGGCTAAGTATTGTTCTCCTCCAACAGCATTATTCTTTCTCTCTGTCTTAAATTACAGGGGCCTTGAGAGTATGCTGAAATTTTTTCTGGTGTTTGGTGCAGGGTCTTAAAAAAGCTGATCAGCAGAGTATACTTGATGATTTCAACAAGCATGGCCCAGGATTCACACAGCCATCGGTTGCAACGACAATGTCACAACCGATGCCAGCCCCACCTACACCACCACTGGCAATCACTAATCCGGCTACAGCCGCTGGGTTCATAGCAAACAGTGAGGATGTGTTAACCAGAGCAGCTGCTCTTGGCAGAGGTGCTGCAAGCACTGGCTTCAAGAAGTTCATTGCTCTTACCGAAGCTGCCAAAGACCGCAAAGATGGGCCTTTGAGGAGACTCTTCAACGCATGATTTATTTTTGCGACCCTTTGTTTTGTTCTTTTCCGGTTCTTGTACTTAGATTTCTGCTCAGAACAACTTGTCAGACGACTGCCAGTATGACAAATAAAACCCTTAAAATCCACAGTACACAAATTTCGCTTTCATCTTTTGCCTCTTGTTTATTATTATGGCTTCGATTTGTTTGTCATTTCATGGTTTCATTCTCGGGGTTGACGCACAGGATAAATAATCAGCTGAGTGTGCACCAGAAATCAAATAACAGTGACTCACCTTGTCACCTATGCAAGATACTCCTTTCAAGATAGCTATTGTTGCAGGGATTGCTCTGTTTGCAGATTCTGAGGGTAAAAAAGGCGTCCCTAAAGATTCACAGATAAGGATAAACCACTGGAATCAGATCAAGATTCAAGAACATTGGCTAAAGTTGTGGATATAGTTATCAATTAACAATCCTTAGAACATGGAAAACCAAACCATGGGAGAAAAATGAATTTGTAAAACTTGTTGTTTGCTTCAAGAAAGAGTCAAGAAAGATGAGAAGAAGAAGCCATTTCTCTTTGAATGACTCGAACCCGTGAACAATCAACAAAGATCCTAATGATGAACACAAAACTTTTGAGTCAAGAAAACAAAAATTCTAAAAAAAACCCTTCCAAGTCACAAACTCCACAAAATATAATATTATTTTGTGGTGATAAAGAACAGATGATAAAACATAAGGCAAAATAATATTTTTCTTTTTACGAAAGTGGTATATACATCAAGTTTGGAAGAAAATTACATTTTTGTTAATAAAAATTCGAATTGTGGTAAAATTTTTTTTGTGTGGGTAAGATGTGTGGTAAATATGTTAATTATCTCTATATTTTAATTACTGTATCAAAAACAAAATCAATTTTTTTTCATCTTTTTTTTTTTGGTACACAGTTTTTTTTTTTCTTTTTGAGAGCACCCAATATCTTTTTTTTTTTTAATCATTGTTATGATAACAAGATGTATTTGTCTCACAAAACAGTACTAGAATAAAATATGGCCTTTTGACAATATATTAGTTAGAATACAATGTATCTAAAGGAATTTATTTTTTTAATGTAAAATATGCAATGCATTTGTCAAGAATATTTACTTCACTCAGATTCAGAATTAAAGAAAAAAAGGAAACTAGCCGTTAGATAAACGAATTTCAAAAGCTTCCAAGCGTGAAGCGCCGCTTGTTTGTTACCCCAACGTTCAAATTAATTAAAGTTTCCTCTTTTGCAATAGCGACGTCGTTTTCTCTCATTCAGACGCCGTTTTATAACCTCTCAGAAGACTCAATCGTTCACTTTCTCTCTCTCTCGCTCATCGGAAGTAAGAAGAAGGATCTTTGTTTACTTCCTCTTCTCCTTCTTCTTCTACTTCGACTGATCAGTCTTGAATTTGATTCTACTCTGACCTAATTGAGTATTCTCGATTCCTGTAAAAACAATTGGATTTTTTTATTCTGGTCTGACGATTAAGAAAGCGAAAAGTGATGGCTGCCGTCAACGGATATCAGGGAAATACTCCGGCGGACCCTCCGGCGTCAAATGGATCAAAACAACCTGCGCCTCCCACCAAGACTGTTGACAGCCAATCTGTTCTCAAAAGGTGCTTTTCTTTTCCTCCATCTTGTTCCAAGATTTCGCCAATTCAATTCAATCGCTTCAGTCTTTTTGCCACTTATTGAATATATAATCTCTCCCATGTATCTTTGTTTTTAAATCCATTCCATGGCTATTACCCATATCTAATTATTGTGGTCGATGTACTTTTGGATCCGTTAAATGAAGTGAGAGACTTTTACTATATCTTTGCATACAAACTGTTTGTTAGAATGTCTCTAAGAGAACTAAACCTTTAAGATGTTCTTTGTATTCAGATCTTATCATTGCCCTTTACCTTATATTGCTCAAAGCTTCGGTTTTTAATCAGATTTAAGTGAATCCCAGATTTTCCTAATCTAGTTTTCCTTTACTTAAACGCAGGCTACAATCTGAATTAATGGGCTTGATGGTAAGTTATCATCTTTTGTTCTCTTGTTGTGAATAATCATAATACTGAACCAGTTTTTGTAGTTAAGATTGCTCATAGGGTCTTTTTGACTTGGGTGTTTTGTTTTCAGATGGGCGGTGGTCCGGGAATATCGGCTTTCCCTGAGGAAGACAATATATTCTGCTGGAAAGGGACAATAACAGGAAGCAGAGATACGGTGTTTGAAGGAACTGAGTACAGGCTCTCACTCTCTTTCTCCAATGATTATCCTTTTAAACCTCCAAAGGTTAAGTTTGAGACATGTTGCTTCCACCCCAATGTTGATGTCTATGGCAATATATGCTTAGACATTCTTCAGGTAAATTATACCTTCCACTTGTGTCTATGTCTTACACTAATCTGAGAAGAAGTACCAAACTCAATCCGTTTCAACATTTTCTTATTCGTAGGATAAGTGGTCATCTGCTTATGATGTGAGGACAATACTTCTATCGATTCAGAGCCTCCTGGGAGGTAAGCTATCATGCATAACATTTGATTTCCCCGTAACCCCTTTCGTTGGTTAATTTAATATCTAAGTGCGTGTTTTTACTTCTTTGCGTTGTTCAGAACCAAACATCAGTTCACCACTGAACACTCAAGCAGCTCAACTCTGGAGCAACCAAGAAGGTAAAGAAAAAATACAGACACTAATTTCACATCCATCTTCTGAGTTCCACCATTATGAGTTTCTTTCTTATGCCTCTTTTGTTATCCTGAGCAGAGTATAGGAAGATGGTTGAGAAGCTCTACAAGCCTCCCAGTGCATGAAATCTGAATTCATAAATCTCCACAGCCTTTGATGATCTTAACATCAGAAGAAACACTTTTGTGTTATTCATTTGCTTTATTCTTTGTTTTTGAACGAACATCAGCAGTTCTATTGTAACTTTACCTTGAGTTTTATCTTGAGCCAAATAATGATATAAATGTGACTTGAGTGAGTTTTTCATAGATTAATCATAAAGAAAGAGATATTTTATTATTCATTTAAAAAAGGTGGAGAGTGAGTTTTCCAGAGATTAATCAGAAAGAGATGTTTTGATATTCATTTCACAAACGAAAAGAATTATGGTTCATCGTGTTGTTCCTATTCCTCAATCCTCATCGTCAGAGCTGTTATGGATTTCTCCTGTCTGTATAGTGAGGTGCTTGCTATATCTCCTACCTTGTGAGTAATAGAGAGAGAGTCAGGAAAATGGAGTGAGTCAGGAAAATGGAGTTTGTGTATATTAATGGAGTGAGTCAGCTATTTGGGGTTTGTGTGTATATTAATGGAGTGAGTCAGGAAAAAGGAGTTTTAAATTAGAACCAAATCCAAAACCAAAAACAATATACTTGCACTAAATAATAATTAATACGGAGTACTTATTTTGAATTAGTGGGATTACTTGTATATATAAATAAGCCTCTGTATCTCTTTCATCAGTTTCGACTACTTGTCTGCAAATACACAAGAGAATTCTTTCATCAGTTTCGACTACTTGTCTGCAAATACACAAGAGAATATGGTATCGCTTCCTCACCATGTCGTCGAGTGCATCCTGGAGAGACTTGCGGTGAAGCCTCTGCTGAGATTCAAGGCTGTATCGAAGCAATGGAATTCATCGATTGAGTCCACATCCTTCCTCCTGGTGTCTCTTATGTCGTGGAACTCTTTTTAACCTGGTCATAGAATCTCTAAGAACATTGGTCGTTGGTTCATCATCATCGGTCAACATCCCTACTCCTTGGGAGAAGACACTCTACTTATTCTCCAGTGCTACTTAGGTTGTGACGGTCTCGTTTGTCTCTACGAATCCCAGTTATCCTGTTTTGTGGTCAATCCCACCACTAGATGGTATCGCCCTCTTCCTCTCTGCCAATTACAACAACTCATTATCGCCTTAGGATACCATTACGACATGCTTCACCACCCTCCATTTAAGCTTGGATTTGGTAAAGACAAATTCGAGGGCACTTACAAGCCAGTTTGGTTATACAACTCCTCAGAGATTGGCCTAGATAACGCTACTACATGCGAAGTTTTCGACTTTACCACCAACGCTTGGAGATATGTCACTCCCTCTGCTCCTTATCGTGTTGTTGGTTCCGCTGATCCTGTCTGTATAGATGGGTCCCTTCATTGGTTCACCGAATGCCAAGAAACCAAAATTCTATCCTTCGATCATGTGCAACCTCGACAACCGCTTGTGTGTTTCCGAGATGAAGTGGCCCAACCAACTGATTTGGTCTTTCAATTCAAGCAACAAGACCACTAGCACTTTTCCATGGGAATAAGAAGAAGCTGCTGTTTTATTCACGAGGGTACGGGCAGAGTCCAACAACCCTCGTGGTACTTGATCTCGAGTCCAAATCCTATCATGTTGCTTTCGAAACTGGCGGCTCCATGGGCTATCCTGTTTGTTATTTCCCGAGTTTGATCTCTATTTCATAAAATATCTCTGATTATTTTTTCAATTTTCATTATGGTGTAATCTTTGCTTCTTCCGCTACTACCGTTTTGTTTGTCCAAGTTTTAATATGGTCCATAGTTTTGTGTTACCATGATTTCCAGTTATGCTTCTTGTTAGTCTCACTCTTTTGGATGATGGCATTTCTTCCTTGCTTCCCTTTCAATGATCACCATATTATACATATTTTCTTAAATTAACAAGTTGTTGTAACTTTTGCAGACACTTTTAAATAGTTGAATGACACAACTTGTTGCTAATAGGTTTAAACCTGCCT
Source organism: Erysimum cheiri (assembly GCA_900406345.1). Taxonomy (NCBI): domain Eukaryota; kingdom Viridiplantae; phylum Streptophyta; class Magnoliopsida; order Brassicales; family Brassicaceae; genus Erysimum; species Erysimum cheiri. The sequence continues at coordinate 23,062 of OVAQ01000315.1, read as the reverse complement.
TCCTAGACACTTATGCTTTTACTTGTTCTTGTTTATTATACCATTTTGTTCTTTTCTTTTGGGCGGAATAAATCATATGGTTTATGTGAGAATGAATTAGACAGAATATTCATTATAACCACCACCAGCTACTGGCTCTGCTTATGATGTGAGGACGATACTACTATCGACTCAGAGCCTCCTGGGAGGTAAGCTATCGCGCATAACATTGATTTTCCTGTAAGCCATTTTGTTGGTTAGTTCAATATCTGAGTTCGTGTTTTTAAGTCTTTGCGTTGTTCAGAACCAAACATCAGTTCACCATTGAACACTCAAGCAGCTCTCTCTGGAGCAACCAAGAAGGTATAAAAAATACGGAGAATGATTACACATTCATCTTCTGAGTTCATCCGTTATGAGTTTCTTATGTCTCTTTTGTTATCCTGAGCAGAGTATGGGAAGATGGTTGAGAAGCTCTAAAAGCCTCCCAGTGCATGAAATCTTCAAGCTGTTTCTGAATACATAAATCTCCACTGCCTTTGATGATATCACATCAAATGATATTTCAGAAGAAACACTTTCGTGTCATTCATTTGCTTTATTCTTTGTTTTGAACATGAGCAGTTCTATCGGTAACTTTACCTTGAGTTTTGTCTTGAGCCAAATAATGACATAATGTGTGACTGAGTGAGCTTAATCATAAAGAAAGAGATACATAATGTGACTGAGTGAGCTTAATCATAAAGAAAGAGATATTTTATTATTCATTTAAAAAAGGTGGAGAGTGAGTTTTCCAGAGATTAATCAGAAAGAGATGTTTTGTTACTCATTTTACAAACGAAAAAAACACTCAATTTCGAAGTACAATCGCAATGTTTTTATTGTTGAAGTGAGAAATGATGGTGAAGGTAAGACTGAAAGCTTTGACTGATCCACCACATTTAAGAAAGACCACGAACTTTTCCAGTGACAGTGTCAATATCAATCTCGTAGAAACAAGGCCTTGTAGGAAGTCCAGGCATTGTACTCATTGTACCAACCAGTGGATATATGAAGCCAGCTCCAATGCTTCCTCTTACATCTCTTATCGGCAACACAAACCCTGTAGGTGCTCCTTTCTTTGATGCATCGTGCGAGAACGAGTATTGTGTTTTTGACATACAAATGGGAAGATTTGAGAAGCCTTGTTGTGTGTACATCTCAATCTGTTTCTCTGCCTGCATTTACATGTCACAGAAGAAGAAAGAGATTACATAAAAATTTTAACAACAACAATGCAACAAAAAATTTAAAAAGTCGGTCTAGGAATCAATCACCTGGTCTGAGTATTCAACACCACTGGCTCCATATGACTTAGCTATGGCCTCAATTTTGTCTTTGATGCTAATATCCAATGGGTAGAGGAACCTAAGTGGCTGTGTAATGTTTTGACAAGCTTTTTCAACCGCGATACCAAGATCCACCTATAACATTTACAAGAACAATTCATCTTTCACTAAGCTGAGATTGCAGATTATGCATGCATATAATCACAAAGTTTTAGTTTTAGAAGATTACCGCTCCTTTTCCACCATGAGCATGGTGGGAACAAATCACTGCATCAAAAGCACCGGCATCCATTGAAAACTTCCTAACTGCACTTAGTTCTGCTTCGGTATCCGTTGAGAACATATTCACAGCAACAACTACATTCACACCGTAAGCCTTTGTGTTTGAGATGTGCTTTGCTAGATTCACACATCCAGCTTCAACCAAGGAAACATTCTCGCTTACATAAGCACGATCAAGAGGCCTCCCGGCAACAACATCAGGCCCACCACCATGCATTTTCAACGCCCTAACAGTCGCCACAACAATCGCACACTGAGGCGTTAGCCCACTGTAACGGCACTTAATATTCATGAACTTCTCTGTCCCAATGTCAGAACCAAAACCTGCTTCTGTTACCACGAATCCACCAGGTCCCACCAGCTTCAAAGCGATTTTATCAGCAACAATCGATGAATTTCCATGAGCTATGTTTGCAAAAGGACCAGCATGAACTAGGACAGGTGTCCCTTCAAGTGTCTGCATGAGTGTGGGGTTAATAGCGTCTTTCATCAGAACAGTCAAGGCTCCTCCAACACCGAGATCATCTGCTGTTATAGGATCCCCGGCCTTACTGTTACCAATCACCATTTTACCAAGCCTCTCTCTCATATCACCTAGAGAAGTTGTCAACGCCAACACAGCCATAATCTCACTAGCAACAGATATGTCAAAACCAGTTTCTCTGGTCATCCCTTTTTCCTCAGGTCCCTGACCAATTGTAATCTTTCTCAAGAACCGATCATTAACATCCATCACTCTTCTCCACGTGATGGAAGCAGGATCAATATCAAGCCTAGCAAATTTCTTTATCTCCTCGGGAGTAAGCTCCTCGGGACTGGTCTTAGAGATCCCAAGCTTTGTCAATCGCCTAAACATAATATCACTGAAACTACGCTTCCCTTCTTTATTGGGAGGGCACAACCTATTAAAAAGAGCCTTGTCGGATTGAGACGCCTCATGGAAAATCCGAGTGTCGATTGCAGCAGCTAAGAGATTGTTGGAAGCAGTAATAGCATGAATATCCCCAGTGAGATGAAGATTGAACTCATCCATAGGAATCACCTGACTGTACCCACCACCCGCTGCACCTCCTTTGATTCCAAAGGTCGGTCCTTGTGACGGTTGGCGAAGACAAGTAACAACCTAAGCAACAACACTTCATCAANAAAAAAAAAAAAAAAAAAAAAAAAAAAAAAAAAAAACATAAGCTAACAAGTGAAAGCAAGAGAGAACCTTCTTATCGAGGTAAGCACCTAAGGCTTGGCAAAGTCCTACAGTGGTAGTAGATTTGCCTTCTCCAAGAGGAGTTGGAGTAATCCCTCCAACAACAACGTAGTATCCATCTTCTTGTCCTTGAAGCTCATCAAACGCAGTCAACAAAACCTAAATAAACAGATCAACTAGTGGTTTAACGAGCTTCTACATGTTTTTTGGGGGAAAGTGAAACAAGAAAAGAGAGCTAATTGGTAGAAAAATGGTAAAAAGAAGCCAAAATCAATCGAAAGTTATAAACTTTGAGCTTACTTAACTAACTGCTCAAGCTCAAAAAACTCAATCAGCAGCAATACATCATGTTTTGAACAAAAATAAGATTGAAATCAATTCGAAGAAACAACGTCATAGAGCCAAAAGCAGAGTTCTTTCGGATGCTTATTCCAATCGAATCTAAAAACATGTCACAATCCCAAACCGACAACAAACATAGAGACGGTAAGATTCATGAACAAAAGGGAGAAAATACCTTAGCTTTATACTTGCCGTAGAGATCGTAGTGAAGTGGACTGAGATTGAGATCTTTGGCAATCTCAGCGATGTGTAAAGGCTCGACGGAATTAGCTATGTCGATATCGGCGGGAACTGGTGAAACAACCTGAACCTTTCTTGATGAACTCATGCTCTCTCTCTCTCTAAGTCTTCCCGTTTGGTCTTTGCGTTGGAGGATGAGAAGAAGATGGAAGAGGACGACGATGATTTGATTATTTAATCTTATTTTAATTGTTACCTTAAAGCATATTTACTTCTGAATAACATGTTTAGATTATCCATTTCACCCAATGAGAGGACGATTTGTTATTGTTTTGTGTTTTTCTTTCCTCTATTCACCTTTTGATAATCCAAAACATATAATTGAAGGTCGGAGTAAATGACTGTTTCGCCCTCAATCTATAAATGGCTAAGCAAGGCCCCACGCCCACAATTGTTGATTGTTTTTTTTCTATCATCTTTTTGTCGTCAATTTAAACACTATACTATAGTATAATAGAGTTTTGTTCAAAAAATACTATAGTATAAAAAGGAAAGAGTGGAACAGGGATTATTTATTAGCCTACCTAATTTTTTTTTTAAGATAATGAGTAGTATATTTTTAGGTTCACCAAACTATTATTTCTAGTGAAAAATTATTGCTTAAAATATTTTAATATAGTTTTACATTTTTTTAAAGCTAATTAATTAATACTATTATGGAAGAGCCACTTCCTTTTTGTTTCAAATCAAACCATTATTTTCATTTGACCGGCTTTACTTTTATATAATAGAAGATTCTTGTTTATATACTTTGGGGTGAGTAGATTCTGAGATGAATTGATAATTAGGAGTGCACATCCTTGCAGGGTGTAATCATTACTTAATAACATGTGGAATATACCATCTTTTGTTTTGGAAACTATTTTAGGTATCATTTTCTCATTTGCCGTATATATCCTCTTGTCAAATAGAAAAAAAATAAAATAAAATAAAAGGATCCAAGTTGTTGTTTCTATTTGGCTTTATTAAAGGAAGAATGCAATATTCTCATAGAAGCAGTTTGTGAACTGTGAAGAGTAATGGTTCATCACTGGTGCCAATTCTCTATGTTTCACTAGACATGTATCTCATGTTTCTCCACACAATTGACATAAATATATGTTGTCTCAGCATGTTATTTATTATGGCTAAAGACGGCAATTTGTGTCACTCCCAACAAAATGCTTACTCTTTGGTGTACGCAAGTTTTCATATAGGATATAGCGATCAAGATTATGATCACCGACAATGGTTAAATATTGGGCCATGGGCCATATTGTATTATAAATGGGTAAAATATTAATATATCAATTGGGGTAGCCTAATAACTGATTGCATAAATATTCGTCGTTTTTGGCACAGAAAACATTTCAATGGAGTCTTGATATTGAGAATCCAGTTGTCTTTCCAAACATTATTTGATGTCCTCTACGCACTACACATCTCAACCCTTCCTTGAAGAAATTTATTCTCTCTCGATCCAAGCACAGGAACTTCGTTTTTGAAAATATTTGGCTTATACACTCTAGCACTCAAGGACTCAGGAGACTGATGATTCTCCATCCTTGTGTTTGTCAGTAGGGCTATTTTAAAATCTTTGACATCTTTTACGCCAATATCTCATGATTTTTTTTTAAAATCATATGATCTTTATCCCATGCCATCAATGATATCTTCTATTTATCACTTTTTGATACCACCAAAAGGTATGGATAACAGAGGTTATTTTGTTTATGAAATTGCTGGGAGAATGAAACAAGACATACAATAAGTAGCAAGAGATGTGATACATACTTCTCTTCCACGGATTTAGCATACCAACTTTATATTTTGTGAGTAATTCTCTAAGCAATTCTCCTTTGTGGTTTGGTACGTCCCTACGGTCCCTAACGATCAAGCACAACCGAAGTTTACATTTAATCGTCTACAGATTTCGAAAGTTAACCAATGATTGTTACATATATCTGTTTGAACATTTTTCTTTTAAAAAAATGCTACAAAGCAAAGATAGAAAAGAGAAGATTCTTCTCTTCTTTCTTTAATAAGATAAACAAACCAATTTCTTTAGTAGGTTTAGGCACTAAAAGCAACGAAAAGAAAACAATAGAAATTGACACTGCATTCATCTATCACCTTTACATAGTGTAATTCATTTTCTTTTAAAAACAAACCAATACCTATTTTCCAATACACATCATCAGAATAGAAGAAACAAAGAATATATAAAACCTTCCTAAACATTTACACAAAAGCTATATATAACAATAATAATAATAATTAACAACAAACAAATATTGAATAATTTATCTACACACACTCGGACGAACATAACCAATTATATAACCAATGATACGAACGACGACGACGACGATGACTCATGACTGTAAAGAGGCAACGAGGAGAGCAGAGCCAATGCTAGAACCATCTTCCATGGCTTTAACGACCACGTATTGACTCACTTCTTCTCCTAAAATCTCAACAAGAGCTTCTTCCATGTATTCCCTAAACATGGTGTAATTCATGTACAAACCTCCTTCTACTGCAACAACTGTTCTTTTCTGCATTTGGATTTCGCTTCTGCTTCTCCCGCTTGTGATTCCTCCACTTCCATCTCTGCCTATCTTCTTCAAGATTCCTGCAATTCCCGCTGCTGCTAGCCTCCCTGCTCTTCGTGTAACCACGTCACATATTTTCACCACTAGTTTTCTCACCTTCAGTGGTACATCTGCTACCTGTTTTGTCCATTCATAACAAGTTCTATAACATTTCACAACCTTCAAGTTCCATAACAAGTTCAATTATAGTGAGCTTTTTAACTTACCCCTAAGTCTTTCAAGATTCTTGCAACTTCTTGTAACTCAGGTGTGATATCTTCATGCATGGCTGAGGCTGAATTTGTTCTGAGAGATTGAAGTAGACATGGTTACTCATTTCAACAACGCAGAAAAAAACACTAATTCGAAAGTTGATAACAGAAGATCAAAGTGTGTCCATGTTCATCAAGAAGTTGATGCAGAAATAATTTGATGCTAGACCAAGCATTTAATTAAATTACAATTAAATTTCTAGCACGAGATACAGAGGATATGTACCTTAGAACGTAAGGCTCAGATAACACGGACGAGATAGGTCCAAAGATATCAGACTCGTGTGACATGCGAAGAATTACTCTACGAACAATGTCACCCAGATACATTCCTGATATCATCTTCTCAAATCCCTACACAGGAAAACCCCAAAAGATGTTGATGCTAAATGGTTACCCGATAAACGATAATAACTCATGATGCATTACCAAACGGGAAAAATAGGGAAGGCAAAGATTACCATATCATTTGAATTTGAACTTTCTGCATCCAAGTCAATGTCATATGAAGTTCTAGGCAAATGAGAGGACCAAAAATTTCCCCACTCCATATTGACCACCTGAAACATAAGAGAGAATGAATCTTTAACATTTACTACTTCTCTTGGATCTAAAGCTGGCTGCTCAAAATAAACCATGAAATGATTCTTCGTACCATGCTTCCAGAAGTTGTAAGCAGACCCTGACACTTGATTATGGCGTCAGTTCGTTCCAAGTAACATGCATTACTCCCTGTTCCAAATACAACCGCAACAACTGTGTCTGGATCATGATAATATCCAAGTGACAGGGCTCCAACAGTATCATTCACCTGTTCAAAAGAGGAAACTGAAATCAGAACCGTGCATCATTTCATGAGATTTTTCTGGCAAATACATAGATAACTTTAATAATAGTTCAGCTAAGGCGTCAATTTTTCTTTTGCAATAAGGCATCAAATGTTTTTAGGAAAGGTAGAAAAAAGGGAAAGATCAAAGAAATTGCTTTTAGCCAAAGAAATGAGTATGTTGCCATGACATAGCACTTACAAGAACTGCAACATGCATATCTAGGCCTCTTCTGTTCAGCGCGCCTTGTAGACATTCAGCTATGTCTTTGCCAACCTAAAAAATAAGTTTTGCATGTTATATGATTAAATAACTCTGAATTTACATATGTTGAACCCACACTAAATACTAAGAGATGGATTACATTGTCACAAAATTATAACACGGCTAATGGTTAAGTCAAGATCATCCACTTCTGTTAACTCAACAGTGTTTTCGGGATAAATTAAATGTTTTGATAGTAGGAAAAGTGGTTCTATCAAGTTAGTACAAGTTGAAAGGAAATAATGCAACCAACTATTCTAAAAAGTTACGAACAATATCTGAAAGACGAGCCAGGGTTTGCGGAGAATATAAGAAGTAATGTAAGCATCATTATACTAACCATTTCACGAATCTCAAAACCTTTGGTCCATTTGATTAGAACTCCTGAAGAAATAGAAGTATGCTTGACAGGGAATGAAAACGTAAATGCAAGTTCCCTTCTGACACCTTGTGAAGACCCATTTCCTTCTTTTTCAATAAACCTTTCCAAGGAAAACGCGAGGAAGTTGAAAAGAACCTGCAATATCATGTGAACAAAAAAACAACAGAAACTAAATTAAGCAGTTTGCATTATATAAAACAAGCAAGGACTGGTAAGAAAAACAAAATAGTTACCTCGCTAGTGCTATTCATCAAATGTGAAGGTATTGGATGTCGTTCAACATCTTGAACATCTAGATATGACCTTTGACCACCCAGATGAACCCTTAAAATCCTAAAATAAGTGCCTCCAAGGTGAAGTGCATAATAAGTTCCTTTCTCCGTCCTGAAATAAAAGCAGTCAGTCAGTGCAATCCTACACACAACTGCAATGATTGGATGTAAATATTTGAACCAACAGACTTGTTGTGACAATGATGAGTCTACATGAAAGTTAATATTCTGAAAAACATATCCCCAAATAAAGGGAGAATCCAATGGCTAACAACATGAAGAAACCAGTTCATTTTTCTTGAGCAGTAGCAATCTAGTGGATGGGAACAAGATACTAAAGTAAAGGTAAGACCGTAAGAGATAAGAGAAAACAAAAATTCAAGCTTTTACCGTATATGTAAATTTCATACAACAAAAATAAAAAAAGAGAGAGAGAGAGAGAGAACAGAATCAAAGGATCTGTCTCTGGAAAAATGGTACCCACGTACACTTGTTAATTCCTTGGCTCCAATTAAAGCTCAAAGTCGGGTAAGGAGCTCAATGCTTGCATTTTAGAGCAAAAGATTATAATTTTGGTATCAAGCAACAAAACATTCGATTTCACAACATTTAGCAAAAAAAATCCAACTTGATAAGAGAAAAATTAAGCAGTGTAAAATTTAGGACTTTGGATCATGCAATGTAGAGAAAACAAAAAATAACATTGAGATCACCAAATCTTGATAAATCAGAAGGATTAATCTTATCACAGATTACTCAAATCAATGCATATCAATCCCTAGAAAATCTTACCCAGTGGGCAAATGATCGACGAAAGTGAGCAGCATTTTAAGCTTAGAGCCTCCTTCAGAAGCCAATCCAGCGTGCATCTCCACAGCCATAGCATCCACCACTTGTCTCAACCTCCCAACCGGAGTATCACAATCATCCTCCAACTCTTTCAAAATCTCAACCACAGTCCTCCATTTCCTCCGACTCTTCATCCTCCTTCCCACCATCACAGCCGCCACCGAACAAGCCGCTACAACCGCAACCGCCGCAAACGCAACCGCCACTTTTCCCATCACAAAAACAGAACCAAAAAAACAAATACACAATCGTACGACGGCGCTTTACTTACTCCAATAAAGAGTTGAGAAGCAGCGAATAACGCCGATCAGAAAACCCTAACCGAATCTGTTTCACCATCTTCATCTTCATCAACTACTACTTTTTCTCTCTCGACTTTTTTTTTTCCCCGCCGCCTTTCTCGCTTAGCTGTCACTGCTCTCTACCTGTTCACTAACTGCCTCGATTCGATGGTGTTTTTCCAAAATTAATCTCCGGCGGAAAGGTTTGAAAAACGATTCAAAGTCTCGAGTTTCTTACCGGCGGTGAAGTGGCGATTAAATATGAAGAGAGAGAGAGAGATTTATGGATTTCGGCAGAGACAAAAGCGGAAGGAGAGAGAAGGGGCTGGAAAGCGAAGTCCTGAATATATATATATATTTATAAGTCCCTACATATATATATATATATATCGTGTAATTTACAGTATACTTTTTTTTTTTTTTTTTAACTGACCGACCCATTACCCTAATTCCTACAAATTGTAAGGTCGGAAACTCGATTCCTGGTGTGATGGTGTTTTTCTTCTGTGAACTTGCCACTAGACCAAAATCACTTCAAAATTTACAGTATACCCTCTCCGTCTTTTTTAGATGTCGACGGTTTCGTTTTTTATATCTTTCCTCGATTCCCATTTTTTATTTTTTCGATAACGAAATTTTCTATTTATACTTACTCAATTTTTTATTTTTCTGAAAATTGTTTTAGTTACTCAATTTTTAAACATATACTGTAATTAATATTAATCGTAAGAGTTTTTTTTAAAACAAAAATAAGTTTTTTTGTCAAATAAATACATATAATTATCTTATTGGTAGTGAAGAAATTCTTTTCCTAAAATGTTTTTTGTCCTAAATTTTATGTAATCGTAGTTAACTTAAGCTTCTTTTGGTTTTTGTTAACCTAATGATCTTTGAATTAAAGAAAATAACGTTTTGTCTCACTAATTTTACTTTTAAACATACTCTTATGTTAGGAACAACAAACGGATTTAATATATGACAAAAAAAAAAATGTATTTTTGTCATCTAAATAAAAGGGAAGTTTGAAGTTTTTTTTGTCAATAATTGACTCCACTCTACTAAATTAAGCGATGTTCTTATTTTTCGTATGGTCACCAAAAGTGAATAAATTATACTTACAAATTACCGTCGTGCCCAATCTTCTCTCTCTCTCTTTTACTTTAATCTCACTTTAAGGTCAGTTACAAATAGGGGATTGATTACCAAACGTAACTAATTACATTAAAATTCCAATCATAAAAAACAATTTTAAAATAAAGTAAAAAGAGTAATTCTCGTTTGACCTTTGACCGGTCGATTTATTAAGACTCTCCTTTGAATTAAATTTCAACGGCGTGCTCTTTTTGCCGTTGGGAATCTCTCTCACGACCAAATATTATAATCTGAAGAATTCTAAACCATCGAATAATTAATTATCAAAACTAAAACGGTCCATGAACAAATTATTGATAATGACTCGTGGCTAAATCTAGTCCAATTAACCCTATACTAGTAGGGGTTGAATTGTAATAATCATCTGTTTTTTGCTCCTTTTTGTAGCATGCCCTACATTAACCCAACTTGGCAATATTATGTGATTTTTCCGCGTTGGCATTATTATTTTCTGCCAGCCATTATTTCAATTTCCTTACTTATTTAAAATTAATTAATTCAAAATACCAACATCATATATATATATAATAAATCCTTAACATTTGAAGTATATAAGGAAGCACGTTTACAAAATAAAAAAAGAAACGACAACATTTAATTTAATTACTTAATTCTAAATCAAAAATATTCCAGAAATTTTATAGTTAGCATATTTAATGTAAAATTGTGCACTAGTAAAAAGTCTGTAAATATATAAATGCAATAATTAAACAGTATCGAATGTCCTTCGGTGTATGAATGTGGCGAACAGCCGCATAAAAGCTGGCAATTTTAATTTTACATTTTTTTGTTTTTTTAGGAAAAACAAATGTTTTTATTGTTGGGAAATTAAAATATCTAACAAATGTTGAGGGACAAACAGCGTCAGAGCCCATGAAAACGCACGTTGCAATTTATCAAGGGGAAAACAAAAAAAAATTCGCTCCTCCCCAGTTTGACAGCTCACTGCCACTCAACAGTAGGACCCACATATTTGATGATATTTACTATTTTGACCCTCGTGGGCGTCTCCTGTAGGCTCTATAACCCCTAGAGGTTCTCCGCGTTTTGGTCTTGGATTGTGGTCACGTGACTTGACACGTCACCTGCTTACCCTTCGCTGACGCAACGCTTTCTCTCCCTCCACCAAAGCGTTTCTTTTTCCTCATCTAATTTCTCAATTTAGTATTTAAGTTTATGTGATTGCATTCAATTATACACGTTTTTGAATAATTATGTTATGCTAGTTTGTAGTATATTCAAACACCGTATGAGCTTTATAAATACGAATCCTCTTCTCTGGATGTATATATAATAAGTTCAAGATTTTTAATGATTAAAAAAAAAAAAAAAAACAAAGTTAAAATGTAATGAAAATTTTGAAAAATCTACAATCCGTTTCTTCATTTCGACCCACGGATTGATAAGGCCCAGCTATTTATTTACTGGGTTAGGAAAAAGCCCAAAATAATTTATCCCGTTCAAATTCTTACACGTCATCAAGCAGAAGACAGTTGCCACGTCATCGTCTACGATAAAACTGCTAACGAGATGAGGTGAGTGAGGGAGAGAGGCAGAGAGAATGGCTCGAGCTCTTCTGCTACAACCGTACAGAGCAACGGTACGAGCATCTTCATCTGCCGAAACGAAATACGACGGCGTTCCGGAGGTTCAGTTCGCGGATCCTACTCGGAATTACCGGGTCTTGGTGTTGGGTGGAACGGGTCGGGTCGGCGGGTCTACTGCTACTGCTCTTTCTAAGCTATGTCCCAAGTTAAGGATCGTCGTCGGTGGACGCAACAGGTTTGCTAGACAAAATTTTTAACGCTTATTTAGGGATTTATGTTTTTGAATTTTCGAGACAATGTCGAACAAGTTGAAATTCATTTGAGTTACCTATGCGCAGAGAGAAAGGTGAAGCAATGGTGGCTAAGCTGGGAGAGAATTCTGAGTTTTCTCAAGTTGATATCAACGACGCTAAGATGCTTGAGACGAGTTTAAGAGGTTTGTTTCACTTGACCAAAGAGATTATCAATGTCAAATATTGGGTGTATATGTTTTGAATTTCGATTTGAATTTGAACAATTAGATCTGATGAATTTAGACAAGTTCAGGGTTTTGTTTTGTTTTGTTTTGGCTTTTGAAGTTTATTCTTGAGTATTTACTGTGAAATGTGTGAATCCAGACGTTGACCTTGTAGTCCATGCCGCTGGACCTTTCCAGCAAGCTCCTAGATGCACTGTTCTTGAAGCTGCCATAAAGACCAAGGTGAGGATAAGGTAAAAATCATTTTCTAATGTCACCAAACCTTACCTTGTCTGAAATGGATGAGCAGTCCTCCTGCTAGGTTTTGCGTTCATGAGATGAGTCTTACAGAGTTTTTGTTGTTGTTTATATCTGAAACAGACTGCATATCTCGATGTTTGTGATGACACAAGCTATGCTTTCCGAGCAAAAACTCTTGCGGCTGAGGCAATTGCTGCAAATATCCCGGCGTTAACAACAGCTGGAATCTATCCAGGAGTTAGCAATGGTATTAAATCTGAACACATGTCGCTCTTGCTTTTATGCTTGAGATGACTTCATTGTTGCAATCATTTAACAACTTGTTTATCTTTCTCATAGTGATGGCGGCAGAAATGGTCGCTGCAGCAAGAAGCGAAGACAAAGAGCCAGAGAAATTGAGGTAATGCAACAAACCCTCTTAGATGTTTATCATCGTAAGTGAAACTATAGGTTTCATATTGCACGATAATATTTTTATTCTAGTTGAATCATACTTTATTCTTGTCCTGCAATGTCATATCAGGTTCTCCTATTACACAGCAGGCACTGGTGGTGCAGGTCCTACAATATTAGCTACAAGTTTTCTACTTCTTGGTGAGGAAGTTACTGCATATAAACAAGGCAAGTCTCACAAGACTTTAATCTCTTTAGAAATTATATCTCTTTCAGAATTCTCAGCCTTGTATTGTGGGACTTGATCAGGAAAGAAAGTAAAATTAGGGCCTTACAGTGGAATGATAAATGTGGATTTTGGAAAAGGCATCCGGAAAAGAGACGTTTATCTTTTGTAAGTTGCTCATCCATATCAAAAGATCCATTGACATCCCAGAAAAATATTGCTTAGAACAGTGGTTGCTTTCAGGAATTTGCCAGAAGTCAGATCAACTCATGAAGTTCTAGGAGTGCCAACTGTCAGTGCTCGATTCGGTACATCTCCAATCTTTTGGAACTGGGGAATGGAGATCATGACAAAACTCTTACCATCGGTATCATGCTCAAACCTTACTTGAAAATCAATGGTCCCATGATCGAGTACCATAATCATATCTTCCTGTAATCAAATTGCAACGCTGTCTTGCTCTCTGCAGGAGGTCCTTAGAGACAGAACCAAAGTCCAAAAAATGGTCGATCTGTTCGACCCTGTCGTTAGAGCCATGGATGGCTTTTCCGGAGAGCGTGTCTCGATGAGGGTAAGTATTAAAAACGGAGAATTGCAAAATAATTTACTGTGGTTATTTCAGTGACTAGTTGTTACTAATCTTAAACTCTTTGGGAAGGTTGATTTGGAGTCCTCGGATGGACGGAGCACAGTTGGGTTATATAGTCATAAAAAACTATCCGTGTGAGTCTCCTTAACATCCTTATATTTGCATATATATATACATATATAAAGCTATGTATGAGAACTGAAATATCTTGGAGGTTTACAGATCCGTTGGAGTTTCAACCGCAGCTTTTGTTGTAGCAATGCTTGAAGGAAGCTCACAACCAGGGGTTTGGTTTCCTGAAGAGGTTTCTCTCTAGATTCTCAATACGACCTTAAGATTTTTTTTTGTTTACAATGAAGAATGATGTTGAAATTTTGGTCTACAGCCTCAAGGAATAGCAGTAGAGGCAAGGGAAGTTCTTCTTAAACGTGCATCACAAGGAACTTTCAATTTCATACTCAACAAGTGAGCCATTTGGGTTTTATTTTATTTTTTGTGCAGTTATCGATTGTGTAATCTTTATTTTCGGTTAATAATGTATTTTCTTGGGTCTCTTTTGATTTGAAGGCCACCCTGGATGGTTGAAACTGACCCGAAGGAGGTGGTTTTAGGGATATACGTATGAGTTCGATCGAGGAAGAAGAAACAGAGATGATCATCGACACTTTACTCTGTAAACCAATTTCTACTAAAGTGTACACTACTACATTCGTACAGATTAACATTTTCATCAGAAATACAAAAAATAAAAAATAAACTTCAAAAATTTACTTGGAGATGACAATCATGAAAATCAATAAAGAGTAATTTACAGGTGATATGTAAAGATCCAGCAAGCTCTTTCCTTGTACTATATGTTCAATAAAGTCCCAACATTCTTAGTTCCATCACATGACTCTGGTCAAGCTCAGGAATATTCTTGCAGTCTCGGTCTTCCACTATATATTCCTGATGTGATTGACACGAAAACAGTGTTGTATACCAGAAAAGTGAGATTACCGTAAATTAAGACCAGAAATGCTGCAAGAAACCTGACCTTTGTGAGTTCTTGCTTGGCAAGGACATGGTAATGCCGCTCGTTGATCCTTTGACCACATATAATTGCTATGAAGAACCCGTAAAGCAGTCCTACCAAGATAATGGCCAAGACTGCAACATGAAATAGACTATCATGTTCCTTAGTAGTTCAGCACAAAGCTGGTCTGATTGACTCTAAGCCTAGTGACCCGGCGATTATGTCCAGTGGGAGAAGAAAGCCTATACAAAGCGAAAATATTCGTTACCAGCCAATGTGTAGAACCCATACGGATGTTCCTCATAACCAAACATTTCTCGTAGTTCTTCACCATAGAACTTGTAAACTAGTAACCCCAAGAATGCTACAACCTGTTGAGACAAGAAGACTTTGTTCATTAATCTAAATGCATTCGCTTAGCATCACATGTAGAATCCAATCCAAATTCATTTACGGAATCTCCTGTTTCGGTTTTTGAATGCAATAAGAAACCACGGATGATAAACTGATATTGCAACTTAACTATGGATTTGCGTTCTCATGATTGAATTCTAGTAAATACAAGTGTGGATGGACAAAAATGAGAGTCAAGAAGCTAGAAACATCATAGATGAAGGTGTGTGAAAGTAAGGTCTAATAAGAACAAGTCATGTACCATCTGGACAGTGATGAAGATAAATGCATGATCTCTAGCAACCAGCAGCTGAAATCTCAATCTCAACCACCATCTATCAGCAGGCACATTGGCTCGGAGTTTGAAGACGGCTCTACACTCTGTACAATGCGAAAATGCAAAACCTTCCTGAAACATATCGTAGACCCAGAGGAGAAAGAAAAAAAAAACAGTTTCAGCACACCCAAATCATAGAAACAAAACACACTTCATAAGCTAAGTAAACCGTTGATTCCAAACAAAGATCAAACTTTCTGGCAACGGTAACCATGATTACCTTGGTGGAGCGCCAATTATCGAGACAAGATCTGTGAACGTGCTTCTGAGTACCTTTACAATTGCACGGAGCAATCAGATCTTCCCCTACAATCATAGAACAAACAAAATCATCTCATTTTTCTTTCTATAGATACCATTTATTGTATTCACACTCGTTTGAGATAAGGAATTGCCTAATTCTACCTCCCACATCAAGGCAAATTCGACATTGTGGTTGATCTCCAGCAACGAGATGTGTAGTTTCGTCATCATCACTCTCAGCTACGTCTGAAACTTGTCCTTCCTCCACAACACGCTCCCCTCTTTCCGCAGCTACGATTTCGTTGGAGGATGTAGATTCGTCGAGTAAAATCTCTTCGTTCCGATCATCATCATTAGGCACTAATTGCATCTCTTGAACATACTAAAAAAGAAATCAACAAAATTTCCAAGACAGCATCAGAAAACTCGATCTAGGGTTTCGACAGGAATTACTTCAAGACATTGAGTATTTGACATGGGAGGCTTACCCGAATTCAACAAATACTCGAAGATTTTCTTCCAATCCAAGCATTGCTTGTAGTTCGCGATTGGTAAACTATGGCTGCGAATCAGAGTGATGTGAATTGAATTAGGTTGTCTCGATTCATCACTATGTGTTGAATACAGAGACGAAGAAGATCTTTCGAGGTTTGAGAGATTGTGGAGATCAAAAACGATGGCGAAGAAAAGTCTTGAGGGGTAAAAGTGGAAATTTGAAAAAACATGTGGTGAGCACGTGACACGTAGGATTTATCTGTGAGTAGACCTTGTGAAGCTCATCGTTAACTTCGCAGACTCGTTGGGTCAGTCAACACAGATCAGAATCCAAATAGGAGAAGAAGAAGAAGAAGAAGAAGAAGAAGAAGAAGAAGAAGATGGCGGAGACTGTACATTCTCCGATCGTTACTTACGCATCGATGTTATCGCTTCTCGCCTTCTGTCCACCTTTCGTCATTCTCCTGTAAGCTCATCATTTTAGTTATTCAGATCGGATTCGCACGTTTTGTCATCTCCTTAATTCATACCGACAAGTAGATAGCCTAAAATCTTCAAATCCTTTCCCATTAAGTGGGAATCGTAAGAATCTTCGATCGAAAAAGCGATACAATGATTCTTTCTTGGTAACTGTGTCTCAGGTTTTAAATCTTGTTAGCCGTAGAGTCACATACTGATACAGTTATGTATGGGCTTCGTTATACTTGAACAAGATTGTGACTTTCCAGATTAAGCAACAAGGGTAGATTTGAAGTTGCAAAGTCACATCCAATCTATATGGGGAATATTGGCCATTATGATTATTATTTATTCGTATCTATTTCTCTGTTTGTTGAAAATTAGTTATAATTATTCCAGAGTCCATCAGTCTTCAGTGACGTTTTAAGTAATGCAAACAAGTTATATTTCTTTATGATGCAGATGGTACACAATGGTTCATCAGGATGGTTCTGTTACGAAGACCTTTGGCTTCTTTTGGGAGAATGGACTTCAAGGACTCATTAACATATGGCCAAGACCCACTGCGATTGCTTGGAAAATAATCTTTTGCTATGGAGCATTTGAGGCCGCTCTTCAGCTGCTTTTACCGGGTAAAAGAGTTGAGGGTCCAATTTCTCCAACGGGAAACCGACCAGTTTACAAGGTATTGGAAATGGCCTTACATAAGTTCAGTTAGCTCTTTGTGTTGCAAGTTGATTCAGATAAACAACTGTACGGTTCTGTTTTTGCAGGCCAATGGTGTGGCTGCTTATGTTGTAACACTAGCCACCTATCTTGGTCTTTGGTGGTAAGCAATGTTTAAATCTTTCGATGACTTTAGTTTGGATTAAGTTTAGACAACTTATTCTTACTTATCTTTAGTTTGGATTTAAGTGTGTGAGTTCATTTCTTTGCGTTATTCAGGTTTGGGATCTTCAACCCTGCAATTGTCTATGATCACTTGGGTGAAATATTTTCGGCACTTATATTTGGAAGCTTCATAGTTTGTGTTTTCTTGTATATAAAGGTAAGTGTCTATGTCAAGTGTGTGTGGTCCTTGTCTTTCGTACCTCTACTATTGTAGAATTTGACCTTTTGTGTTTCTAAAACTTGTCCGTCTTTTTCTCTTGTACTAGGGTCATGTTGCACCTTCATCAAGTGACTCTGGTTCATGTGGTAACCTAATAATTGACTTCTATTGGGTGAGTTATTTCTGCTGATTAGATTCTCATTCTTGTTGGTATTTATTTGTGGAACTTACGTCATGATTTACTAGAGGTCAAGCTAAAGTTCCACATTTAGTACACCTGTTAACGTCAATGTCCTTTTAGCGGTATTCATTCATATTATAGACTAAGTACAAGAGAACTACTTTGGTGTGAATATCATCTTAAATGTCAGAAGGTGAAGGACAAGAACAAACTATTTTGTAATTATTATAACAATCTCAAGCTGAGATCTTCTCTCACAATGTACTCTTTACGTCCAGCTTATTATGAACACACTTCAATGTGGCAATCTTTTTCTCACTGTATTCTTTGCGTCGTGCTTTGCAGGGCATGGAGTTGTACCCTCGAATTGGTAAGAACTTTGACATCAAGGTTTTTACTAATTGCAGATTCGGAATGATGTCTTGGGCAGTTCTTGCAGTCACATATTGCATTAAACAGGTACTTTCTGGATAGTTCTTTTGTAAACACCAGAGTTCTACACTCTGACGACATAACCTGGAGGGTTCTTTTAAGTCCTTATTTCATCAAAGAGCTTCACCTCTTTCTGATTTGTGGTTCCTATACTTTCTTTAACCAGTATGAAACAAATGGGAAAGTATCTGATTCAATGCTGGTGAACACCATACTGATGCTGGTGTATGTCACAAAATTCTTCTGGTGGGAAGCTGGTTATTGGAACACCATGGACATCGCACATGACCGAGGTATGCATCTGGTACTTATAGAAAAAGTATATCATTAAGTAAAGAAAGCCAAGTTGCAACAACAAGAGTCGCTATTTGGCCATAATTTCCTTGCGGGCTTTTTGTAAATGGCTATTGCAGCAGCTTTTTTTATTCAGATTATTGTTTCCAGCTTTAACACGCGGACTGAAGCTTACCTTTCCAATGCTTTATAATTTGTGATTTTTCAGCTGGCTTCTATATTTGCTGGGGTTGTCTGGTGTGGGTGCCTTCTATATACACCTCTCCAGGCATGTACCTTGTGAACCACCCTGTCGAACTTGGAACTCAGGTACGAAAAGTGATAACTTTTATTGCAGAATATAGAGGAAGATATACGAGAGAAAATAGCCTTTGGGTGTTAATCAAATGAAAAAATTTAAATAAAAGAAAACAAAAAAAGGCAAGGTAAATGTGACAACCTCATAATTTATGTTTCCCTAAGTATTCAGATTTGTATGAATTGCACTTAAATTCTTGTTAGCATTAAAATAGAGACAGGAGAGAGTTATAGTATAGAATGTTTATTAAATTTTGAATCGTTGCAAGTTATATAACTCATGATTCTAATTGTCAGAAATCAGTCTTTGTAGTATAATAAAGTAATTCATGAAAACACTATTGATGCTACGATCGCCGGGACATTTATGCCCATCTCTGTCTTTAAGACGTCGCCATATCCATCTTTGGTTGCAGTTGGCAATCTACATTCTCGTTGCGGGAATTCTTTGCATTTATATAAACTATGACTGCGATAGACAAAGGCAAGAGTTCAGGAGGACAAACGGGAAATGTTCAGTTTGGGGCAAAGCCCCGTCAAAGGTGTGATCATAATAAGCTCCAACTAACTCAGTGAATTTAACTTTATTCCTTCTCAAATCTAAACATTCCAATGTGTATGAACATTTCTTGTTTTCTCTGTGTGTTGCAGATTGTGGCGACGTACACCACAACAGCTGGTGAGACTAAAACCAGTCTTCTCTTAACCTCGGGATGGTGAGAATATTCTACATTATGCCTTTACAAACAATTAGTTAGACGTTGTTCATCATCAATGGCTTTAACTGTGCAGGTGGGGATTGGCTCGTCATTTCCATTATGTTCCTGAGATCTCAAGTTCTTTCTTCTGGACCGTACCAGCTCTCTTCGATAACGTAAATTCCTTCTCCATCTCTTTGGTAAATTATATCATTTGCTGCAAGAGCTTAACACACAAAACATCTTTGTTGTCAACCAGTTCTTGCCATACTTCTACGTGATATTTCTCACAATTCTTCTCTTTGATCGAGCCAAGAGAGACGATGACCGATGCAGATCAAAGTAAGCTCGAAACTGAATGATTCACTTACACATTCTCTTTGATTTGACGTTTGTTTGGCTGACCATGTTTCGGTTTGTTTTAAAGGTACGGGAAATATTGGAAGCTGTATTGTGAGAAAGTCAAATACAGGATCATTCCGGGACTTTACTGATAGTAAAAACAAAGGCTGTTGTCTTTTTTCTACTTGTTTCGTTAATTCAAACGTTGGAATCATCAATTTACCATAAAATATCAAAAAGCAAGTTGATGCGTTAGACATTCATTTGCTGATTTGTATGCTAGCTTTTAAAATTTATATAGCTTAGGGTTTCTCTAGATTATTTAAATTTAGCTTGCCGTTTTAATTTTATTAGTATTTGATATTTAGATTCTGCCGTTTTTTTAATGCAGAAAATAAGTTCATTCCTACAGGGTCCAGTGCAGACTGATAAATCATCTTCTTTTAGTTCAGTGATTATTAAGGAAAGGTGATGTTGGAGTGAATAATTTGAATGAGTGTTGGATTTGAACTCTTTAGAATGCATGCTTGTTGTAAGAAAATAATAATAATTTGACAGCGTTATTCTAATCACAAAGTAGATCTCACCGACTTAAAATTGATTGGTATCATTCTCTAACTAATACCAAGTTGGCTCCACCGATTTAAAAGTGATTGGTATCGTTCCCTAAGAGCATGTGCAACAGCAGCTCTTCACAGAGTTCCTTT